>JANHZU010009069.1:0-10118 GCA_032468055.1 Acrochordus granulatus | reverse complement strand
ATTTTGTGATGCAATGAAGGCTCCATCTTCATGTGCTATTGTGTCCTGGGCTACCTGGGCTTCTTGGCTGTTGCCAGCTTCATTGTGACATTCCTTGCTCATAATCTCCTTGACAGCTTTTCTGAAGCCATGTTCATTACCTTCAGCATCTTGGCCTTTTGCACTATGTGGGTGTCTTTTCTTCCAATTGAATCTATTTCAGTGCCAAAGGAAAAGTAAAATTACTTTGAATTATAGTCTTAGAGAGAACTTCTATAAAATGATGTATAGATAGAACTTAACCTCCTGATCTATTGTCTAAAATGCACAATGGAATATCTGTTGGAAATGTGATTAATCTCCAGGTACTATAATGTTGATGTGCTGAAAGGCAATCAAACTTTATTGCCCAACACATCTCTCTATTTTGCTATGTGAAAACTCTGCTGTCTCCTGCATCATTTCCCCAAACCTCCTTCCTTCTGTTAGAAACTTAACATCCTGTTTATACCAGCTGTGTGTAACCTTGCTATGTTTTCTCATCTTCCCCAACCCCCTTTTTAGAAATGCGCATATTTCCTGACCATTCTTTTTCATTTTAGATGGATTGAAAAAGCTGTCAAGATAGAAGGTGAAACTTCTGTAATAACATCTTGTAATCAAAGTCCAGTTGCCTTTTTAAGAAACTTTGTAATTTTTTTGCAATTTTTACTACTTATTGTGACTAATGAGAATATTCATAGACAATCACTAGATACATTTTATCACTTGTGATGGACTTGTAAGGGGGTCAAAAATATTGGGCTAAATTTAACTTTAAATTTACAGATTAAGTATAGTTTTATTAATTAGATGTCTCTTAAGATTTGAATGTATGAAGGGAATAAGCTTATTTTTGTTTATTAGATTGGAGGAGAGATATTCAGCAGACTTAAGTTTTGAATATTGTATTAGTGTTGTGTTGTTTTGTATTTAGGTTATGATCTGTGTTTTGTTTTGCCTTTTTGTGAGTTTTATGTGTATATTATGTGAGTTTTTTTTGTAATTTTAGTTTTTACATTTTATGTAATAGAAGAACAATAAAATCTTTAATTAAAAAAAAGAAGTACTGACCAATATAATTCATAAATTCTTTCAGGTTTCTGTTCCCTAAACAGTGACTAAAGTAAGGCAAATCATTTGTTTTATCTGGAAAAAAAAATGCTGTTAAAAAGCAAAAAGAACCACTAAGCTTACTCTCAATTTAAGACAGGTGTGTTTAATCTGATTTCTGTTTATCCTCTCCTGATCTTTATTAGACTCTGGTGTTTTATAGGGAGAAAAATAGTTGTTGTTGTTTTTTATTTCATTTATCTTTAAAGTTTACATATAACAGAAAGCTGAGTAAAAGGCAGTTCAAATAGAAAAAAATCCACAGATGTAGAAATGAATTTCCATATTAATTTGCTCTAGTTATCTCATGAAAATTTGGTGGAATGTCTAACTTACCATTTTGATTTGCAATCTTCCCTTCTGGGCATGGAACACAACTATAGCAACAGAATTACTTTCTTTCAGCCCCTTTCTTCCAATATCCAGGGGAACAGTGGTCATTACACTGAGAAAAAGGAAGTACCTGTTGTAAACATGAAAAGTTTTCCAAAAGAAGATTTTTAAAAAAGTTTCTGATTTTTCTCCTTCATAGAGGGAAAGAATTCTTGACTCCCAAAGACTACTGAATTTTATCACCTTGGATTTATACTATATATTAAAAAGAAATTACAAAAAGGGCAGGTTGAATAAATAAATGTGCATGATTACAATATTACAAAAACTATGTTGCTTCATGATTTCAAACTGAAATGCAACTCATATATGAAAACCTGGCTTGTACATTGTAAAGTCATTTTGTCAATTTGATGAAGCTTGATCATGGACAAGATTTCTTTCAAAACAGGAATCAGATTTCTAAAGAGACTATGTTCAATATGGGATATAGTCTATTAAATGAATCCATACTTGATTAAAAGTATCAAATAATTCTTTCTCTTTTGGTGCACTGGGGTCTAATTCTCCAACTCTAACTCTCTGAAAAATCTATTTGGAAAAGTTATCAAGTTGATGGTGTCAAATCCACCTATTGCTTCCTCTTTCTCATTCAGGAATACTCTCTCTCCAGCTGAATTGTTAAATGCCTTGAAGAAATGGATAGAGCTATGTGAAGAAGGATAAGACAGAGGGACTCCAAAAGAAAACAATGGATCAGGCATAACACTGTTAAAATTTTTCCTTCCCAGGAAGCCAAGAACATTTCCTGGCTTGTAATATGGAAGAAGGAATTCTGACCCACCAAGAATGAACAATAATTGAGAATTGCAACTCACTTTTATTTTATTAATTAATAATGACAAATACTTTCAAGTATCAAGCTCAGCAATTCCCTGGTAGTGTACTCTAAGTCTAATAACCAATTTTATTTCATGAAAATAATATACCTATGCTATCAACAAAAAACTGCCATAACCTCTAAATCCCCAGTCTAACCATCATGTCTTGACTAAATTGCAAAACACTAATAAGGCAAAATGCCCACATTTCACAAAAGTGTGTTGGGCACAACGCAAAGAGAGACTGACTTCACACCCTTCTCCACTGAATTCTTCATGGAACCAAGTTGGATAAATCTACAACCAGAGGCCAATTTTACATGGAGATGAAATTTTTATTTAAAGAGATTGGAATATGAAAACCATTGATTACACTGAAATTTGCAAAGATGTGTTTTATTTTCATCCTCTTCTATAGTATAACATACAGCATCCTCTTAAAACAAAAACTTTGTTGCCTCAGTATCTGTACTGAGATTTGGTCATCGACCAGGGCAAACAAACCATATTAGATTGTGCATGAGAATGATTATTCACTGAAACAGAAGATAGGTAAGGAAGAGCAACTTTCCTCCTGCTTCTCTACACTATGAATATTTTCTGAGTAGCTAAGTGCCAATGAAACAATAGAACAAAAGGAGGAATTCCAATAGGGCAAAAGAGACTTTTTCTCTGACAGCTACTCTTCTCCAAGGTATAATGTTTTAAAGGGGAACATTTCATGAAAAAAAATTGCATAAGCCCAGTGATCTATAAAGTTGCTCTTAGAAAGAAACATTCAGTGGAGAGCTGGCATTCTTTAGGAGAATCCAGGGAAAAACCATCTTCCTTTCTTTTGGTTTTCACTGCATTCTGTTGGCCTCATACTTATCTGTAGGTCAACATCTCAGTACTCACTGTCTATCAAGGTAAACTTCTTAGGAAAATTTATGACCTGAGTCCACAATTATACCTTGAGAACTTAAGAAGGCAAAGAGGGTAAATACCACCTCTGGCAGTAGAGTATTCTAAAGTATGAGGGATTTGACAGAAAAGGCTCTTCTCCTGGGCACTGCCAGCCAAAATTCCTTGAAAAATGGGCTGCATAACAAGCTGCAATTAATCCCTTTGGGGAAAGCTGCCTCCTCAGATAGCCTGGACTCATGCCATAAAGGACTTATCAGGTAATAACCTAGGTTCCCTTTAAAACCAGGCCACCAGTTTAGAAATCCACCTTTATCGCTATTAAACTGAAGAAAATTGGTTTAAAAAAGGCACTATGAATTTCTTGTTCTTTTTCTGTTTTCTGATGGCCATGCTAAAATGTCAGTAAACAATTTTAAAGATAGTGAGTGATTATTTTCATGTTCTATGTAAATCCTGATGCTGTTTTCTCCTACTTCTTTAGGGACCCTTTCTGAGATGCAACTTATATTATCAGGGCCTGGTCTATAATACCAGGACAAAATCTAAACTTGTTCTGCAAGAGTAATGATTATTCATGGGAACAGTATGGGAATAACAGTACACATACTCTTTTTGACAGGGAAATGATATGTGTTTGTGCAGATACTATGCAGATACAAATAGGATAGAGTTTGGATCACAATATCATATGTGTTTCATTTTTTCAACCTTTCCTCCTTCTCATTTCCCACAGTGGATGCCCAGCCCCAAATCAAAATCCCTTTTTAAATTCTATATAAATTATAGAGAAACTTCAATGAAATAAACACTCTGGATTGCAAAGGTTCTTTCCCTGAAATTAAACTAAAACAGTCTTCATGTCTTCATTTTGTGTAGGCAATGGATGAGCAACTGAAAATTCCTCAAGGTACTTTAGTTATAGATAGTAAAGGGAAGACTTCAAGTAATTATGGTTATCAAGTATGAGCAAGAAAGTCAACAGAATTTCCAAATACTCATTCCTTGCGAAAAAAATGGATATCTGAATTTGTATATGATGATTGTGAAATATTCAGTCTCCAGAACAACCAATAATCAAGCTACTTGAAGCAACCCTCTTCTGCAAAGAGTATTTTGCTTCATATAAAAACCATAAGTAAGAGCCAGTGTAGTTTGGTGATTAGGGGGCTGGACTTGAAGATAGGAGACTGTGAGCTTGAGTCTATCCTTAGGCAGAGAATCATGGTTGGATGGCTTTGTGCCACACAAACTGGGAAGTAGAAAGTAGAAAGCCAGACTGGGAAGTAAAAAAAAAAAAACCTCATCAATATATCTATTTCTTGAATTGGACCACTGTAGTACAAAATGGTTCATAATCAACGAAAATAGCCTTCATCCTTCACTGGATGGATTTGGGCTAATAATAATACATTTCATTAAATTTTCCATATTACTAAAATCTGATATAAGGTTTCAGTGGAAAAAGATTGATGGATAGAGAGTGAATGGTTATGACTCAGCATGAAACCCTTTCTTAAAAATCAATTAATTGTAGAGGATTCAGGAACCCAATACATTTCAAAACCTGAATCAATCAAAAACTGATACCCTATTAGACTGGTTTCTGAACTGAAAGGATAAAAACCATTAAAGTGCCACCTGCAAACACCAGACTTCCTTCGAGACAGTATTTAAAATCACCTAACTGCAACAAAGCTAGATTCTCTAGGTTTGCCCTTGAAAGAGAAAAATGTGCGAAAAAAAAATCTTGGAAAATGCTTTTAAGTGCAGCAGCATGAGCATTTCTGCTGCAGCAGAAAAGGCCTGTCTTCTGGATCCTGTCAGCCAAAATTCCCCAGCTGATAGGATTTGAAACATGCACTTACTGCTGGCATGAGTGGGGTGGGTGGAACCTATTAAAGCAAAACAGTCCCTTTAGTAGCCTGGACCGATGCCACAAAGGGCTTTATAGGTAGGTGATGATCAACACCTTGAATTGTGCCCGGAAACAGAATGGCATCCAGTGCAGCTCAAATCACAATGTTGTTGCATGTGTGGCTGTTAGGACCCCAAGAATTGTCCGTTCAGCTGCACTTGTTACCAGCAGTAGTTTCTGGATGCTCTTCAGGGGTAACCCTATGTACAATGCATTGCGGTAGTCAAGTTGAGAGATGACAAGGGTATGAGTGACCAAGTGCAGGGACTTCCTATCCAAGTATGGGCATAACTTGCACACAACACAACATTGGACATCCTTTGAGATAATATATAAACTCTCCTAAGAGCCACCAAGAAAGCTAGATACCCTAAGTCTTCCCTTCAAAGGTAAAAAGATACTAGGTTAAACAATCTTGGAAAATGGTTGAAAATGCAGCAGCATCAGCATTTCTCTTGGAATGCATGACCATAATAAAATTTACAAAGAATAATCCTCAACAAACCTCCTTTGACTGAAACAAAAAGTTCTACATGCTGCCTGTAGAGTGCAAACAGTCTTTCTATTCTTTTTTGCAAGCAATTTCTCCTAGCAAGAAATACCACATGGGAAACTAATTCCTCTTAATGAGTTGCTCCCTGTGGTTTAGCTCAGGCCGGAAAACAATGATGTAGCATTTTGGCAAGAAGATGCATCCCAGTAACGCAGCGCTGGAGGACAAGATGGAGAAGACCTCCACAGCTACCATGGCTTTTCCTTTTGTGCTCAGATAGGCTGGAAAAAAGGAGATCCACACACTGCAAAAGGCCAGCATGCTGAACGTGATGAATCTGGCTTCATTAAAGCTGTCGGGTAATTTACGGGCAAGAAAAGCTACAATAAAGCTGGCAATGGCCAAGATACCCATATAGCCCAAAACACAGTAGAAGAAGAATGCTGATCCCTCATTGCATTGTAAAATCATTTCTTCGGTTTCTGAGTGCATGTCTAACTCAGGAAATGGGGGAAATGTCAACAGCCAAAGAGTACAAATACATACTTGGAAGAGAGAGTAGGAAAGGACTGTAGAAAAAGCCAGTCTTTTCCCCACCCATTTCCTCATCTGAGATCCCGGTTTAGTGGCCATGAAAGCCACAACCACAGTGATGGTTTTGGCCAGTACACTGGAAATGGCCACTGAGAAGGTGATGGCAAAAGTTGGTTGTCGGAGAAGGCAGATCAATTGGCCTGGTTCTCTGAGGAATAACAAAGAGGAGAGAAAACAGAGCAGTAGAGAGACAAGGAGGGTGTAGGTGAGGGCCCGATTGTTGGCTTTAACAATGGGGGTCTCCCGGTGCTTAATGAAAGTTCCAAGTATCCAAGATGTCAAGAAGAAGAAACAAAGAGCAGTGGAGGCTAAACCAATTCCTAAGTTTTCTTCAAAAGTTAGAAAGACCACAGGTTTCAGGATGCATCCTTTCTTTTCCTTATTTGGATAATGATCTTCTGAACATTCAAAACAATCTTCCATATCTGGAAGAAAAGTCAAGGAATTTTTCATCTATCCATTACATATTTTTGAAAATTACTTTCCGAGTTAGTGCCAACTGTTACTCATTTTGAGTTCTTTCCACCGGTTACCAGTTTGATCATGTTTCTACAAAAATGCTGTTATTCCTAAACTGTATAGTTTAGGATTATTATCAATCAAAGTACAATTGGAATTATTCTTTGAAATGCAGCCCTTCCTAAAATTTTCAAATTTATTTCAATATAGTCAATTATAACTTTTCCCATTTTACCTCAAAGTTCAAAGAAACAACTGTGATTATGGATGAAATACTTTAGTCACAGAAGCTGAAGTACTGACTCTGAGGAAGAAACCAATATAATTCATTGACATTATTTTCGCCTTTTACCTTAGACTCCAATGATACATTAATGTGGATTTTCAAAAAGATGAAAGTAAATTGCCCTTGTTTTATTCTAGCACTCTTTTTAATTTCCAGTCTACACTGTACATTGTAATTGGCTGGTGATCTCCCATTGATATAGTAATTTGGTTAGATTTGACTTAGCTGGACTTATAATGATTAGGTTGTCATCTCAAGTTATGAAGATGACATGATAAGACAGGAGAGACCAAGGTACGATTTGCTAAAAAAATCCTAACACATCATGAATTTATAAAAAATCATGATATCTTGTTTATTGAGTTTGTTTTATTTGTTTATTTTGGGAAAAGGACAACTAATGCAAATGTGGTTGATGTATAGTTCAATGGATATTTGAGTTTTTGATCCTGTATAGGAAAGACTACCTGCCAGGATCTTAGAGCACACTTCAAATCCTGAACAACATAATGTGATCCACAAGTATGTACAGAAATGGACATTCTTAAGAATTAGGAAAACAGAAATGAACATTCTTAAGAATTAGGAAAAACAGTAAATAGATGTGTCCTAAAGAAGTGTATTACAATCTCCTTAAGTCTATCTAATGAAAAACTGCTGCAAAATCCAACCTACCATTTTGATTTGAAATCTTCCCTTCTGGGCATGGAACACAGTTGTAGCAGCAGAATTTTTTTCCTTCAAACCCTTTCTTCCAGTATCCAGGGGAACATTGTTCATTACATTGAGAAAATGGAAGAACCTGGTGATAAACAGGAAAAGTGAGATTTTTAAAACAGTTTTTAATATTTCTGCTTTATGAGGTTATTAAATTCTTTATTTCTTTAAGAGCTCAGGATTTTTACCTGCTTGGAATTGTACAATTCATTAATAAGATTGCATTAATAAGATTGCGTTGCAAGGATGTGCAAAAAGTCCTGCTTGAAGAATAGCAGGGAGAGTAAATGCATGTGAAAAGTGATAATGTTATGGAAATAATGTGACTCCCATAAGTTCAAAGGAAATTGCAACCCAAATATTAAAGCCAGGTTTTTACATCTTAAGGTCATTTTGTCAATTTGGTGAATGCTTGAGCATGATCATTTGATCAATTTGGATAGAATTTGCTCTTTTTTATTTAAAGAACAAATGTGAAGAAAAAAAACAAGTAAGTTGGAAGAGGGACTTGAACAAAGAGGGAATTCATCAGCCACTGCAGTGTATGTCCTTGCAAGGTTTGACTTTGAAACCCCACAATCTTATTGAAACATCAGATAGTTTTCAACAGAGAAAGATGGCCAAACTATTATTAATTGCCTCAATAAAGAAGAACTGTAATTGTACAGATTCAGCCTCTTTGGATTCTGCATGGCAAGCACTGGGAAAACAAATCAATAAAGGTATTAATGGACTAAGGTGGAAAACAGATGTTCACAAAGGCCATATTAATTTGAGTCATGCACTCGCATGATGGGGTGTAAATATGCAAGTGGGCAAGTATTCATATGAAGATGTATAAAAACAGGGATCCCAGCTCTGCTGTGTCAAATCACACTTCTGCAAGTGAGCAAGGAGATTAATGAGTGTCTACAAAATAGATCACTTGAAGAAAAAAATCTGTGCATTCTGAAGTACTTGGTGTGGAGAATATTTTAGATTTCTAAAGAGTGTATGTTCAATATTGGATCATAATGGATCAATGTATTGTTGATTACATTAGTTCCTACCTGGTTAAAATTGGGGTGCCAGACAATCACATTTTCATCAATGAAGAATTCCTTCCCTTGTGGAGCACAGGGATCTATCTTTCCAACTATAACTTTCTGAAAGGATCTGTTTGGAAAAGTGATCAAGTTGACGATGTCGAATCCACCCACCGCTTCCCCTTTCTCATTCAGGAAGACTCTCTCTCCAGCTGAATTGTTAAAAGAAATGCCTTGAAGTAATGGATGGAGCTACTTGAAAGAGAATGAAACAGAGAGGGAGTTGCAAGAACAATAATGGAGAAGAGACCAGCATATTCAAATGTCATCCACTCCTTTTTCCCATTCCTATAACAAATATCAATAAGAAGACCTAGAAAATTGATCACCTGTATTTCAGGGAAATGTCAAGGTTTATTTTATTGTTAATTTTATATTTAATAACAATAATAATCCTCCAGTAAGGCACTACCTTTGCATAGTTGTCAGTCTTCTGTGCTCTGAGGAATGTGAGAACTATGCCAGTATGGTTCAACAATACTAGACAGGTCTCATCAGAGAAGCCACGTGAAGAGTGTCTCTCCCATAAACAACATCGAGAGACATAAGTTATATAAACCAAGACCATATTTATTGCTGCCCAGGTCAATAAGAACTATGCTAGGTATTGGAGTTCCTGAACATCTGGTGTCAAATGGGCTACAGGATTCAAGACTTTTGGCTGACCAGCCAGGCCCACCAGCTGCAGAACTATTGGAAAAAAAATGTGTTTATCTGTTGTGAATATGTGGAGATTGAAAACAAAGAAATAAAGAGCAATATGTAAAGAACAATATTGCATAGGAACCTGGGATGTAAGATCTATGACTCAAGGTAAGCTTGATTTAACAAGAGTTGGAAAAATTGTAAATAGACCTCTTGAGAATCAGTGAACTAAAATAGATAGAAATGAGTGGATTTGATTCAGATGACCACTACATCTACCACTGTGGACAAAAATCCCTTAGAAAAAATTCTAATTAATTAAGACTCAAAAAATTGAGTAGCCATCATACTCAATAAAAGAGTGGGAAAAGCAGTACTGGGGTACAATCTCCAAAACAACAGAGTGATCTTGGTTTGAATCAAAGCAAATCCTTCGACATCACAGTAATCCAAGTCTCTGCCCAACCACTGATGCCGAAGAGGCTGAAGTTGACTATGAAGACCTACAACACCTTCTAGAACTCACACCAGATGAAAAAAGATGTCCTTTTCATCATAGGGGATTGGAATGCTAAAGTTGGAAGCCAAAAGTCAATAGGAATTACAGGCAAATTTGGCCTTGGAGTACAAAATGAAGCAGGGCAGAGATTAACGGAATTTTGTCAAGAGAACA
>JANHZU010009068.1:17950-34598 GCA_032468055.1 Acrochordus granulatus | reverse complement strand
CAAGAGGCTCTTTAGCTCCTCTTCACTTTCTGCCATTAGAGTGGTATCGTCCGCATATCTGAGGTTGTTGATATTTCATGTGGTGCTCATTGCGATCAGGAACGTTGACCTGTCATACATTCTGGCAAGCTCAGTCACACACATAGTAATGGAGCAAGCCATGTGGCAGCATCGGCAAAGCACATGCATGCTGCCACCCATATTGCAATGGAGTAAACCACGTGGCAACATCAGCAAAACACGCGTGTGCTGCTGCCTGTATGGCAATGGAGTAAGCCACATGGCAGGGTCGGCAAAATGTGTGTGAGCTGCTGCCCATATGGCTATGGAGTAAGCCATGCGGCATTTCCTGAACTGACTGATTGACTGACTGATGACGCATGCTGACTGATGACGTGCAAGGTATCTGCGCAAAGTTTTCTCATCTTGTGAGTTTCACATCTTGTGAGTTACTCATTTTGTAAGGTACCACTGTATTTGAGTTTGAAAGATGTTCAAAGTGGACCTCCAGAGAGTAGAACTGGATTTAGTACAGTAATGTCCACTATAAAACTTAGTGATGCCAAAATTGCTAAACTTCTTACATTTTCTTAACATTACACTCAAAAGAGATTCCTGTAAATCAGGGTTGTTGCAAGTGCAAACAATCAGGTCCACATACCAAGTTTCAAAACACTAATTTATTTGTCAAAGGCCTTTGTACAGAAATCTTCTCAAACTGACCTTATGAGCTACTTGATAACAGCTAACAGAATTCAGGGGAGGTTGGTCAAATTGGTTTGGATTTCACTCTTTTATGTCTATGGAAGAATTCTAAGCTGATGCCTTATTTCACTCCTCCTCCTCCTCACTCTACCAATCTCTCTCCTCCAGTTCTACAAAATGGTTAATATTGACCTGCAAAGGTCAATGGGATTACCTACTGTTGTTATTGTTCATAGTACTGTTGGTTAAAGCAGTAAGCAAAAAATATGATGTCAATATGGTATCTGTTATGAGTTCCCTCTAAAGCTAATTTTGAATTAGCTATGTTTTATTCCATTTCATTCCATTTTAATTCCTGTTCTATTGGAGATCTCTATTTTTACTATTTTTGCTGGAGATCTGTATTTTTACAAGGCTTACTATGGGTAAAAGGAAGAAGAGGCAGCATTCAAATTCTGTTTCCCAGGCTTCCTTCAAGCCTTTCAAACATCTCAAAAATGACAGATATCTAAAAAGCAAATAGCTCTTTGGTTTAAGTAAGTAACTTCCCACTTCTTACTCTTCCTGACAGCCTCTCTAATATAAGACCTCCTTGAATGGAATCTACTAGTGAAGTTACAGAGCTCTCAACTTTTTATATTTTTACAGTTTTATGCCTGAGGAGATTCACCCCTTACAGATCACTACCATCTGTTCACCTGCTTCAAGGCTTATACAACAAGGTGAAGAAGATTTCAACAAGTAAAATGTTACTGCTTTTATAACCAGACAGTGCATACTGATGACACAAAGAGTATTGTCAATTGTTGGTCTTCTATCTACAGTTAATCACAAAGTGGATACTCCAAAAGAGACCTTGATTAAGCTTAAATACAGTCATCCAAATGCTACTGTTGACTCAGTCAAAGCAAGTGTGTCTCAAAAGCAATAAATAATGGTGGAAAGTGGAATTTCCTATTTTGGAACCTAAAGAGAGAGTGAAGAATACATTAAGAGAATTAAACCTACATCCAGAGGAGCAGGTGAGGCAAATACCTCTTTCCAGGAAGAAGTAGATGAAAGGCAAATAAATCATAACTGTTGCTTACAGACAAATCAGATCACTGTACAAATCCAAAATAACTGAAAAGAGGAAAATGGGGATTCAGAAGTGCAACCATTCTCTTTCTCTCAGTCAGCATCGACACTGTGAAATGCAGCTGATTGATTTGTAAGAAGGTTGAGTGGCTTCCATGCAGGAGAGACTCCAAACGAATCCTTTTAACATTTAAACATGTTACTATTGCCAGCATGTTGTTCATAATGAAGCTTTTTCATAGCAAGTTTGAAATCTTCCCATTACATATGTTTCACACAGAGGGAGTTAGCTCATTAATAACTCATCTTGGCAATAAGACTGCTTTGACTTTAAAGTTTAATTGCAATAATATAAAAGTAGGTAGCTCCAAGGACATTCTGTCACCACCATCCTTCAGAAGAGACATTTGAGTAAACATCTGTACCTCCCACAGCAAGACAGTTTTCTGAAAAAACTTTAGAGATAAACTTGATATTATTATTGATAAAGATAAACAAGGTATCAGTACCTTGCCAGATACTGAACAAGTGGTATTATGAAAAGGCTAGCCCAGGGGTGTCCAACCTTGGCAACTTTAACATGTATGGACTTCAACTCCTGTGGCATAGCTGGCTGAGGAACTCTGAGAGCTGAAGTCCACACATCTTAAAGTTGCCAAGGTTGGACACTCCTGAGCTAGATCTGGGGGGATTATGAGCAATAACACATAAAGCCATTAAATCATGGGTGTCCAAAACTTTTTGGCTTGCCTGGGCCACATTGAATGAAGAGGAATTATCTTGGGCTGCACATAAAATATATAATATAGTTAATACGTATAATTAATTAACATTGCAGCTAGAGGTGGAAATTGCACAGAAGAAGGAGTCTTTGTTAATAGGTGTGATCTCTGGTATCCTGAAAATAATGATTACTTGAATGGACTTGGCCAACTTTACACTTTTTGTGTGTCTTAGGTGATGAATCCCAGGCTGGGAAATCTCACTGTGTGTGTGAAAGATTTCCATATCCTAAGAGGATTTCTTATGGTTTTGATTGCATTGCTGATATTTGCCAGTTTTCTAGTAGGAAACTATATACTCAGTTCAGCCAAGTGTCAATAGGAACAGGAAACCTTATGTGATCTTAAATTCTGTTGTTTGGAGTTAATTGGCAGTTCAGGGGTGGTTTGGGTTGGGGTCAAGAGAGACATAGAGATCCTGTCTTCCCACATTTAGTTGTTAACCTAACATACAAGGTATGTAAAATTTTTACATTACAAATTTTCTAAAATTCTGTTTGTGAACATATTTCTATTCCCACGCTGATCTTCCCTTTCCCAAAGAAGTACCCGATGAACAAATATTCTCAGATTTGGGATTTTTTAATGGAGCAAAGAGTAGAGGCATTGTAGAGGTATGTGTGGAAAATACAAAAAAGGCATATTTTGATAGGAGTTGTCCTTTGAAATTAAAAGTAAGGATAAAAGATAAAATAACTACTTTATAGAAAAGCAGAGTTTAACTCTGGAAATTCCTGCCATCAGGTGTGGTGATGGCCTCCTGTTCAGATGGTATGAAAGGAATGTGAACAAATTTATGGAGCTCTGGGCTGTCCATATCTGTAGATCCTAAGACCAAGTGTCTCCTTAAAAAACACAGGTTGTTTTCTTTAAATAGCAGAGAATATTTATAGCTCAGGATTGAACAGTGAGGTCCTTGGTGCTCTCTGGGTTTGGTTGTTTTCTTACAGACATTTCATTACCCAACCAGGTAACATCATCACTGCTAAAAGAAAGCAATCCCCATTTCCTTCTAGCATTGATGAACAAGCATTCATCATTCATTGAACTGAACCTAGTTCAGAATGCTTTCTTCAAAGCCTGATTCTTCTGCAGATTAACTATCACCCTCTTGTCCTTGTTGTGGACTTCCTTGATGTATTTGGATGGGCTCTTGGTGACACAAAATCCCCAATAAAATGTATCTTTGGACAAAAGCATCCCCAAGGGGTTTAAAAAACCAGGATGGCAGCAGCGACTGTGTAATTGAAGCCCACCACTTTTTAAAAGTGAGTTACATATATGACACTTGTTAAAATGCATTCCAGTTGGGATTATGCATCACACATCCTATCTTGACTTTTGACACCATCTTCTATGGATATCACTGCCTTTTATCTAATCTGTTGGCCCCCTCTTATACAAAAATGTGGGTGGCATTATTCAATTTTCCAAATAAAATAACTCACTTCTACAGATCCAATTCTTATATTTCTTATAGTTTCTAAAATGCAATGTACCCATTAAAGTTTCCTCTAGTCTGTTTATATGCTTGTGTGCATGTGTTTGTGTACATGTTTATGAGCCTTTCTCTTGGCCTCTAAATGGCCTTTACAGTTTGTGCAGTCTAAAATTTGCAGCCAACCTGATAGCATTTTTAATTCAATGAAGGAAAAATATAAAGCAATATTGTCCCCCAAGAAAGATCAGTGCCATTATTTTTCTGGTGTTAAATTTGTCTAATGAAATTAATTTCCAATTTGTGTTGCTTTTGTTACAATATATAACTCATTGCAGAAAGTAAATTTTCTGATATAATGGCATGTTAAAGTTTCTGCCACAAATGCAGTCTCAACTAATGGGATTCAGAAAATGTTGTCCAATGACTGCAACTGATCTGAAGAAAATTATGATTAAAAAGTTATGTAAAATAGCCATTGGGTAAAAATAATGAACACAATTAATGCACAAAGTCTGTTGCTGGCACAATCCTCTTTTATTTTATTCCTTTTTAGAATGGAATTATATATTAAGGGTGATATTAGGACATAGAACCGGTCAAATTCTTTTCAATTTGCTTCTTATGGTGGATTCATCTAAAAATACTATCGAATTTCTCATGCCATATCATAATTCAAATGCCTGGCTATTTCTATTTTGGGATTGAATTTTTCCATTTATTTTTAAGAATGGTGCTATTTCCTGTCCATTTCCCCAAATGTCTTTTTGTGAATATTCCCCTTTTATTCTAAAGTTTTCATTTTTATACAATTTCATTCATCAGATGCTACATCAACTCCATTTTTTTAAAGTTTTGCTTTTCTTTTGAGTAACTTTGGAACTTCCAATGTCTACCATAAGGATTATGGACCATTTCCATCATTTTTCAAAGAGTGTGTTCAACAGCCTAGCTATCTAGAAGCCACCAATAATCCTTGACAATGAACTATAAAACTTATAATGCCATAAAAAGGTTTTGTTGATCTGATTTGACCATATAGACCTTATATCATTGAGTATGAATGAAAATAATTTAGCCCAGAAGCGCCTTATTCTAAGAGCATTCTGCTCTTAAGCTATTAGGAATGATTATGGGCAAACTGCAGGGCACAGTGGCCTAATGATTAAGATTCTGGGTTTGTCGCCTGGAAAGTCAGCAGCCCAAGTTTGATAGCCAGGCACCACATAATGGAATGAGCTCCTGTTATTCATCTCAGCTCTTGCCAACCTAGAAGTTCAAAAACATGCAAAATGCAGATAGATAAATAGGTACCATCTAAATTGGTGGGATGGTAACAGCATTCCATGTGTCTTGGCATATAATCATGCTGGCCACAAGACCATGGAAATGTCTTTGGACAATGCTGGCTCATTGGCTATGAAACGGAGATGACCACCACCCCTTAGAGTCATACACAACTGGCAGGGGAAACTTTTACCTTAACCTTATGGGAAAACACAACTAATTCAAACATAAATCAAGATTTCCTGAGCAGGCAAATACCTTAATCCTTGCTCTATCCAAAACAGTTCCTGAGAAATTGCTGAAATGTGGCAGGGATGTAATCTCCCTGCAATTTCAGATTTCAGGAAATCCAAGAGATTATGAATTTCAGTGATAGATGGCAATCAAGATCCTTTAGAGCCATGCATAACTTATCCCTGCCACATGGTTTTTGTCACACTAATGCTGCTATTATCGTAAGTAAATTAACACAGCATAGTGACATAAAGCTGAAGTTATGCAATTTCTTATCCTTTAAATTAGATAAACAGAAAATTATGACAATTAGGGTGTTGAAAGAACAAAGTACATAGGATATGGTTTTTCTTAGACCATTTTTTAATTTTCTGAATAAAGATCAGAACATTTTTTGAATTGGGCAACCTTCTAAATCTGGAAAACAAACATTTGTCTAGAATGCACTAAACATTGATTGCTCTACTAGTGCATTGTGGTTATTCTTTTAATTTGTAATTTGATAACTTAATTCATCATTTGGCTTTATACTGTAGGATACTCTGACTTCTAGAAACCAATCTAGAAAAAGATATGCAGGATATACAAGTGATCTAACTTCAATTCAACATTATATTCATTCATCTTATTTATATAGCCACCCTCTCACAAAATTTGATTCTGGGTGGCTCACAATAAGACATGTCTTCCATTTCAGACTGCATAAACTGGTAAGAAATTTTATAATGCACCCTTTTTTCTAATAAAGAGTCTTTCTTTTTTATTTTTTGCAGATTTTTTTAATGGGTTATTTTTTCATATTATTGTTTGTTCTCCTTTTGAAAAAGATTGCTATTCAGAACTAGGTTTGCTTAACTGAATACCCAATAAACTAAATGTCTCTGATCTGAGTTAGTGTTTATTCCCCAAAATTTAGCCAGGCACATTTATGTTGATGTGTGAATGGCTAAAGAAAAATTAATGAATTAAAAGATAAAACTGCCATTTCAAATCTATAGCATGCCACATTTGCAGTATCCCATGCTTCAAAATTGTTTCATCTGTCATCTCCTGAGTTGAAAAGCAATGAGTATTAATTCAGTGGGTATGAATCTATAGGTTTACTGAAGCTCCAAGGTCGCAAGAATTTATCCAAATGCCTGCCAAGCACTTGGACTTCCTAGATAAGGCTAACAGTCTTCACAAGGGATTGGACCTTTGGAGTTTTGCATGCATAGTGATTCCAAACTGACCCCCCTCTTCACCCCTCACTCCACTCTTCCTTCTCCCACAGTAGCCCTGAGTATGCCATAGTCCAGCTTTTCAAAAGGTAAGTTATACGGAGATATGGTGAAAGAAATATGCTTTGTTTCTTAAGTATAGCCAACCAACTGTGCAAAAATTTAAGCTTCAAACTGATGTGGATCAAATCCAGGAGAAAGAAGGGAAAAAAATTTTGTTGAGCCTTTAGCTCTGTCTGAACTTTCAGCTAGTTCAGTTAGGCCTAATTTGCGCAGCCCCAATAGCCAATATGAAAAATTATTTCCCTTCTTTCTCCTGGATTATGAGTATTCCATGATCCACAAAATACATGCCATCATTGGCTGGCACATGTGTCTGGGTATAAGAAGTCACAGGTAATGGTGGCAATGCTAAGCTGATTAGTAGCTCTAGAAGTTATTGCTGGAGGTATATCATATTGTCACATTTACTTCTGGGTTATCTTCAATTCCTTGTTGTTGTTGTTTTTCAAAGCACAATTCCATATGGACAGAAAAATCCTTCACCTTCTAAAGTTTTAAAAGCATACTGTAACTAACATTTGGATTATTACCTGGAGAAAAGTAACTTTCAGGGGAGTGAAAATTGTGACTAGATTGATTTTCAGCAAAGTCCACTATCATGCGTTAGAATTTCTTTTTCATTTTTTGCTTGCCTGTGGGTTTGTAACTGGAGGCTTTATATGGCTTATTCCAGCAGATATTTTGGACTACCATATTCCCCAAGTATTAATCACTCTAGTAGAAGACTCTTGTATTTGTAGTCTAGATCTATCCTGACTGGTAATTTGTTTCAGGAAAAGTTAATGGATTTGTCTTAAGAGTTTCCAGGAGACTATCATAAGTTTCGGAAGAAGAGATTTATTTATTCCAACCTGTGGTACGTCATTAAGCTCAAGAATGACGAGGAGGAGGAGAAAGCACCTAAGAGAAAATAACAATTTAAATTGATATATGTAACTGATGTGTAATTAATTTATGGAAAACATTGCTGCTTAGATATGATAATGATAAGTTTAAATTAGGACTGGTGAAATTCATGAAAAGTAGGCTAAATTATGAACATCTGCTCACCCATTCTTTAAGCAGAATGCTGGATTAAATGAAGTTTAGTTCAATCCAGCATGGAACATTTTGTGTTCTTAATGTATGCAGATTTGGCAGCAGAGACATAGAGACAGGTGGTTGTTCTCCCTTGAGAACGCTACTTTAGTGTTTCCTCCCCCCAGTTTCTAAACATGTTTTCAAAGTCTCCAGAACCTTCACTTCTCCCAGAAACACTGAAGAGAAAACTACTGGCTAGATTCAATTTAATCCAACTAGTTTTTTTTTTCTTTTAAAAAAAGAAAAAACACACACACACACACAATATACTGGGAGACATTGACACTTAGAAGGAAAACTTTTGTATGGCCTGGCATTCATCCTAATGTAGATGAGTCTCTGACAGATTGAGTCTCTGGAGCTTTGAATCCATGAAGAAATGACTGACTGTCAAAAACAGGATTAGCTATTTATTAAGCGCAATTGCACACATCTACTGTATTTGTAAAATGCATATTGGACATATATTCTAGGGATGTGCAAATCTGCCCTTTATGTGGTAAGAGCAATGTGCTCTACCTATTAAAGCATTGAGGGAGGTAATCTGCCTCAAATGGTACATGGAAACTATTCAATTGGCTAAAGCAAGATGTTGTGGCCACTTCAAGTTTAAATTATTGTATTATGGTTGGTCACAAAGTCAGCCAAATGTTTAGAGTGGATATGGCTTTTTTATCCATCTATCAAGCCTTTCCCAAGGACCTTGGATAGGCTGATGTTGTTGTTTGATGGTGTTGAAGGTATCTTCTCAAGATGTAAGCTGTTCCAAGTAAAGCTGCCTTTTGCAATTGATTGATAGAGATTTTGTCAATGCCGATAGTGTTCAAACGGTGTCCAGATGCTTTGGGATTGCACTCAAGGCACCTATCACTATTATCTTTACTTTCTTTTGCTACAGTTGTTCTACTTCTCTTTGCAGATCTTTTATTTTGTGATTTTTTCCAATTCTTTCTCTTCTGTTCTGCTGTCTCCAGGTACTGCCTACAGATTTTTTTTTGCCTTTCTTATCAACAGTTGTTAAGTCTGGAGTATTATGTGGGAGGTGCATGTCTGTTTGAATTTTAAACTCCCAGAGCCCTTTAGCTTCTTCATTTTCTATTACTTGTCTGTTTTGACTGGTAGTGATTTAGTAATGTTCAAATGGAGTTAGACACTCCAGCTATTTTGGAATTATTATTATTTTAAATGTATTAGATTCTGGGTAGCATACGAGACTAAAAAAAAAAACATAGAACAGTTATGAACATCAAATCAATAGGCAGCCCAGACTAAAAGTTTTAACAAAACCCACAAAACAAAACAGGGCCATTTAGCAATGGCAACATCAACCCTAGACCTGGGAGCAAAGGCAGCTTTTTAAGGCTTTCCACCATCCTAGGAGAGAGGGCACCATCCTTATCTCTGGATGCTATTCCAGACATTGGGACCACAAGAGAGAAGGCACACTTCTTAAGTTCCCCAAGATGGCAACATTTAATGAAAAGGATTTGGTGAGCACACATGCCACTGGAACTGATTGGGTGAGCAGTGACTGAGTTGTGAGTTAGTTGTTTCATGGGGCTCATAGGGTTGGAAAGGACATTGGAGATCTTCTGTCCAATCATTTTTCTAGAGTAGAAATCTTTGGATCAAACAAATGGCTCTCCCACCTTGGGTTGAAAATCTTCAGTGGTGTAAGCCTCATGACTCCAGAAATCCTCTGTTCCATTGCTTCATGACTCTCACAGTCAGGAAATTCCTCCTCCTTTTGGGTTTGGATCTGTCTCAGTAAATTAGAATGTATATTTCTTGAGGATTAAGGAGGATATTAATTAGTTCTTGTCTTATTTTTAGTAGATATACAATAATAATTTTTGTATACCTCTTCTCTGTGAAAAGTCTTTAAATATTTGAAGACCCCCCCCCTCACCCTTTCCTTCTTTAGGGTAAAAATATCCAGTTCATACAATTTAGTCTCCAAGCAAATTAGTGTCTTTGGTAATTTGGTTACCAAATTACTGTTACTGTCTGGTTTGGTTACTGTCTTTGGTGCTCTTCTCTGAAGATTCATTTAAGACAAGTTCTTTGTTGAAGATACTGTATATGCATTTAATATACATATAATATGTGTAATATGTGTGTGTGTGTGTGTAATATATGGTAATATCCATGGTAATAAATCATGCATTTGTAACAGTAATATAGGGTAATATCCAGTTCAGACGATTTAGTCTCCAAGCAAGTTCTCTGAAGATTCATTCAAGACAAGTTCTTTGTTGAAGATCCATGCATTTATTATAGCTTTTTCCTGCCAGTTGTGGCTGACTCTTGGGGGCAATGCTCATCTCTGATTCACAGCTGAGATGCTTCCAGAGTCATGTGGCCAGCATAATTAAATACTGAGGCGCATGGAACGCTGTTACCTTCCCACCAATTTAGGTGGTACCTATTTATCTCCTTGCATTTTTACATGCTTTTGAACTGCTAGGTTGGCAGCAGATGGAGAGAATAATGGGAGCTCATCCATGTGGTGGTGCTTGGGTCTCAAATTTGAGCTGCCAACCTTCCAGCCGACAAGTCCAGCATCTTAACTGCTAATTTACAAATAACTTCTGACAGCTTGTTCTAACTCTACATTTCTATACATGCATACTAAAGGAAGAAAATGATCACAGGGGATATGTGTAACCTAAATTAGAAATCTGAAATGTACATTTTATTCAGGATTGTCAAAAGATACTCTTTAGTCCAAGAAATATCCCTTCTTTTATGTACTGCTGAGTCTCTCAATATTCTTCAGATGCTTTTCTGGAGTAAGAAAAGTAAGAAGTAAGAAGTTTTTTACCATCTGCTAATTTTATGCAACATCAAGCCTACCTTCAACTGACGCCCTGCCATAATTTTGCAATCCAACTCTGAAGGAGTTTCCATTTTTTATTATATTTCACTAATACATGAATTTAGTATCCTATCTGGTCAAACTATAACTTGGAAGAAATCCAACACAATAACATTCAGGAATAGTTTTGACATTTATAGTAAGCTTTTTTTGGTTGGGTTCAGATTTCTTGGTATAAGTGTTGCAAAGAAGTTTTTTCAACTGGTAAACTTGACTCAAATAAAAGAACAACTCAACAGATGGTCTCCTAATTCTCTGAGTTGTGGAAGTAAGATAAATGTGATTAAGATTAATTTAATGCTGGGGTTGATTTATTTTAACAGGTCTTCCTATTTTTATTCGTTCTCGCAATTTCAGTTGACTTTGTAAGATATTAAGTAGTTTTCTCTCACAGGAGATGTATAAATTGCCGTTGCCTAACACTTAGACGACATTGGATAAACTTAACAAAAAATTACACATGGCCTGATATGGTTAATACTTAGATGGGCAGAGGTGAGTTTTCCAGTATTATAGACTCGAACTGAGAAATTTAAAAATAAATCTTAGAAGAAGTATTTGATAAAGTGCTTAAATATTATTGTTAAAGAAGTTAGTTATAGTCACCAGATTACAGCTCAAAACCAGGGATTACTTAAACTCTAAATTACAGTGATTGGGAAAGGTAAATATAATTTCTCATACTTTTGGCCAATAACTCTCAGTCTTAAGAAGAAGGGAAAGGCAAACCACCTTTGAAAATGTTACCCCAAAATTGCATGGATTTGTTCAGGCTGTTGTCAAGACTGATTCAAAAGATACATCTATCTACATCAGACATATCCAGCTTTGGCAAGTTTATGATGTATGGACTTCAACTCCCAGAATTCCTCACCAGCATAGCCACATATTTTAAAGTTGCCAAGGTCGGACACCCTGATCTATATCTAGCTATATCTTATCTATAACTATGTCATTTATATCTACATCTTCTATATATCTATTGATATATATCTATATCATGAACATCTATGTGTATGTCTTTATATTATCAAGAACCAAGCCCAGATGTTCAAGCTAACAGATTTATTCAGTCCTGCATAATGACAAGAATTTGCCCAATTGACCATTGAACACCTGCATTACAAAGATAAAGTTCAAAGCCTGGGGGTGGGGGGCTGATTGGGCTTTTTACATTTCAGGATGTGAAGGAATTCCAAACTGACTCTCTGCTTCACCCCATCTCCACCCTTTCTCCTCCCACAATATCAAAATATGTAACGTATATCTATATCCATATATCTTGTACATCAATATTAGATCTATCTCTATCTATATGATCTGTAACCATAATTACAGTTATCTATTCTGTTCTCCCCACCACAACATTTCTTCCTCATTGTGATTTTGTTTGATTTTTACACAAAGCATTAATTTTCTGCCATTACCATTCTCTAATTGGCAAAGCATTGGAATATTTTATCAGGGTTTAGAACTGATATATGATTAGGACTTTGAGCTCAACAGGTCTTAAGGAAAAATGAATGGGCACTATTAACTATGAAATACATATATTGTCACTTGAGGGATCAGAACATTTCACAGCATAACAAGGATAAATATGTACATTTATATGCTTACTTTTCATATGCAAAACTGAATTGTGTGCTACCCAGTGTGCTATAATCCTATAAACAGGGTTTGATTCATGGTTACAACTTTAACTGTATTAGTCCCATGAATTATACACATATAAATTCCTATCTGTAATTTTAGTGTGGCCCACTTTATCTTACAAATATACATGTAGAAAGGAATATGCGACCCAGCTAAAAGATTGTTGTCCTTTAATTATATTTCATTATGAACCAGAAAAAATTGCTAGACTTTGTGACTTGAATGCTGGTAGCTCACAATGTGGAACTGAATACAGTTTGGTTTTGGGAGGTAGGAACTTTGTTTTTGGACATCATGATGAAATAAAAACCATGTAAATTAACAAGATACTGTTTTGAGCTTAATTATTAAAGCAGCTAAGAATGAGATTTTTTCATATTTTAATAAGAATGTGCACTTCCTCAACTGATATAAGAATTGAAAAGTAATAACTTTCTCCAGTTTCTACAAAACAGTTCTAATGTTTAAACAGTAGTTAGGAAAAACTACCTATAAATATGCCTACACAAATGAAATATGCTTATCAAAAATGCATATATTTGGGGAAACTTTATTAAAACTGCAAGCCAATTTGTCTGGCAAACCTACAAGATAAATCACTTACAAACCAATGAAGAGACAGTGTGGAATACACCTGCATTTTTAAACAAAGATGTGCTTAAAAATCACACCAATTTGGCCATTTCTGAGAGTTAAGCATGGATCTTGTAGATAGGAAATATTCATTTTCCAGGGATCAGAATGAGACCATGAGAGAAGAATCCAAATCAAGTAAAAAAGTAAATTGGGAAGAAACAGAAAAGAAAATCCAGGAATAGAGATTGATGCTCAGGATAAATATTTTGCAAAACCTAAGGGAATATAACATCTCAAAGGAATCTCAAGAAGATAATAGAAAATGAGTGGGAGCAGAGAAGTAAGAATTCTTCCACATGTCCTGATAGTGACCAGTGTAAGTTTACCTCTAATGTATCTTGAATATTCCTGAGAATTCCCTTGGTCTTTTTCCAGAACTACTTCAAAGCCACCTTATTAGTTCCTGCATCCTTTGTTGTTTTGATTGATTTGAGATGCCATGATAATCATTACTGTTGGCCCCCTTGCATGCCCCAACTGAAGACCCGAAGGAAGTTATATGGGGTTATTGGTTACTTATGGAAAGTGGAAGATGCCTCATCAGATCTGGTCTTGGGTGATACCAAGAATCTGTCCACTGAAGATGAGACAGACTAAGATCCCACATAGGAAGTGAGATGTGGTTTCAAGATTTGCTTGTCATTATTAAAGGTCTTATTAATGGAAGGACCAGGTGTGAATTTAAAAGAGCTCTTGGCCCTTTCTGAAGTTTCTTACTCCTGAGGACTAGGAGAGTGCAGCAGCAGTGAAAGTATTGTGTTCTCAGTCTGATTCCTCAAAGGGGAAGTCTGAGCTCCCAAGGTAGAAAGAAAGTAAGAGGCCCAGGGCTTTCTTTGTCTGATCTTATGTTCTTTACATCTCCTGAATCCTTTATAAGATTTTTCTGGGGCTCTTGAACCTGGGGACAGGATAGCTCCTTACAGCTTTTTCTAGCTCTGTATCACTTCTGCTCTATTATATCTGGTCTCTGCAGTTTTGAAGTGCAAAAAAAAGTGAGTTACCACCAGTAGCCTGTCATCAGAACTTGTGTCACATCCACTCCCCTCCAATAGAAGACATAAGCTATAAAATATAAGCTCTCAGTATATGCCAGTAGAACATGTGTGTAGGATTAAGAGCCCCCATTTCAAAATAAATAGCAGCACTGATGATATTACCGAGTTTGAAATGTCTTCAGAAAAACAATCAAGCTCAGAGAGCACCAAGAACTCCACAAAATAGATATCCCACAAGCAATGATTTTCAGTAGTGTTCAGTGAAAAAGTAGTTACAGAATTATTGGTTGAAGTGGATATAGTGGGTATACATCTCTGGATATGTGAAGAATTTGTAGGCTTTGGAGTATTTTGAACTATAGCTGCCAACTTCTCTTGACCAATTTTGTTGGAAATTGTAGTTCAGCCACATATGGAGAACAATTTTCTCCCCTTGATGTACAGTTGCCAATTGCAAAAGAGACAAGTGAGAATAACATAGAGAAGAAATGAAAGCCACCTTTTATAGGCCTAGAGGCATGATGGTGCAAGTGGTTAAGATGCTTGTTGGCTGGAAGATTGGCAGCCCGAGATCAAGACCTGGCACTGCCACACAACAGGGTGAGTGCCTGTTGTCCACCTCAGCTCCTGCCAACCTAGCAGTTCAAAAGCATGTAAAAATTCAAGTAGATAAATAGGTACCACCTATTTTGGTGGGAAAGGCAACAGTGTCCCTGTGCTTTTGGCATATAGTCATGCAAGCCACATGACCATGGAAGCATCTTTGGACAAACATTGACTCTTTGGCTTGGAAACAGAGATGAGCACCACACCTTCGAGTCAGCCACAACTGGCAAGGTAACTTTTATTTTTTTATAGTCCTAGATGAAGAGCCCAACTGGACTCCAACAAAAGACTGATCTTCATTCCTACAATGTTCATTACCACAGACAGAGTTCATTCCCACAATGCTGAACCAGATGCTAGTGGAAGAAATACAGGGCAGAACATACCAGATAATTAATTGGAGACGGACTGAAGATCAAACAGCAGAAGGAAAGCATCAGTTGTAGAAGATGCTTTTTGGGAGGAAAGGAAATGAGACAAATGAAAGTAATTCTAATCTACTGTATAATGGCTGTATACATTTACAAGAATTTTTCCTTCTGAGTGCCAAACACCCTGATCTTGGGTTATATCTAATGGTCCTCCTTCACCTGATTATGCATAGTCTGATCCTCCTCTTCACACATAGTTCAGTCCTGGTTTCCCCAAATTCTAGAGGTTTCAAGAATTCTCTGGAAAACAAATAACTCAGACTGAGCTACTACCATGATTCAGGATTGGTTCTTCTAAATCACATGACTGATAGCTCAAGAAGTCTCTTCCTAGGACATTCGTAGGTAAAAGAAATAAGATGCTGGTGATCTTATGTACAACAATCTTGGCTTAGGATTTGCATTTGAAAATGAACATATGGGGAGATCAGTTTTGTAATTTTTCCCAGCCAAAAGCTAGAAGTTATTTTTTTAAAAAAAAAATCTCTGTATTTCCATCATACCTTTCAGATGCACCAGCTTCATACTACCTAGGAGGTTCCTTCTGGCATTTTAAATCTTAATTTTTCCTGCAAAATGTTATTCCCTGCTGAAGGCTACATGATTCATTTAATCATAAGTGCATGCACCCCTTTGTGCATTTTAAAGAAAGAATGGATAGTTATGGTCCGGTGCCATCACTGCAATGAAAACAAATTATTCAAAAGATGCATCCAGTGATGCTCCTGGATATTTGGCATTTGAGAAAATCCAAAGCAGCTGCCTACATATTTTGAATACATGTATAAAATGTCAATTAGCACAGAGTAGATGAAGAAGAAGAGAAGGTTTTGATCTCCAAATGACTTTTTCCCCCTTTAGGACATGAGAGTTGTTAAGCATCTGTGCAATAAATAAGATTGCAGCATATTGCTTTTCATATGGTCTTGTTGCAAATTAATGGGGCTGCCAGATAACTTTGTTCAACAAGCAAGTTTTTAAATTCTTCTTGACAACAATCATCTGGCTTTTAATTGCTAAAAAAAGCTGTCATAAAAGCTTCTTAAGAACTTGAAAAGTGTCACTGATTTAATAATTAATACTGTAGTTGTGTAATCCAATTCTACATTGTCTCTCGCTCTTTTTTGTGCTCTGCAATTCTCATAATGATTAATCTTGTTTACCAACATATTTCTTTCAGCATATATTTCAAACATTTTTAAGTGAATGTATTACTTTTTTATATAAATAACAACCCCCTCTTCCAGTCAATCTTGATTTGTAGTGATTTCATGGACAGTTCATTGCTTTGTTCTGGGATGAAGCCATTTAAGCAGCTGGTTTTAACCTTTTATTTATTTAATTGTTGTTAACAATTAATCTTAATGTTTTTAATGCCTTTATATCTACATTTTTATACTATTGTAAGCTGTCAAAGTTACTGCAGACAATGAGATGGGCAGGATAGAAAAGGAAGGAAGGAAGGAAGGAAGGAAGGAAGGAAGGAAGGAAGGAAGGAAGGAAGGAAGGAAGGTGTTCTTGGCTGTTTTCTTGGCAAGGTCCTTCAGAAGTGGTTTGTCT
>JANHZU010009068.1:3097-17850 GCA_032468055.1 Acrochordus granulatus | reverse complement strand
GGATAAAAGGTGAAACGTCTTCTACTTGAAAAATCCAATCCAGATGCCTGCTTTTTAAACTTTTGTTGCGATTAAAGAAAAATCCTCATTTGAGAGGATATGATTTTCTTCTAAAATAATGTCTTCAGATATTCAATTACCCATTTTAACTGAAATATGTCTACTTCTAGAAGGATATCTAAGATAGTTGCAGATTACCTATCTTTAACAGATAGTCCTCAACTTTCAACCGTAATCGGGATTGAAAATCTGGTTGTAAGTCATTACAGTTGTAAATCAAGGCACCCATTTTCTGGTCTCTTTCATGGCAATTGTTAAACAAACTCTATGGTCTTTAAGCAAGCACCATGGTCATTAAGCAAACCCATTCATTTGAATGGGCATTTTTTTGACAGAAAACAATTCAACGAATGTGGTCATGTGACTGCAGAATGCCATGATGGGTTGTAAAGATGAATCCCCTGACATGTAGTCACTGGGGGGGGCACAACCATTTATGACAGTCCAAATAAGGGGACAATCTTTCAAACTGAGGGAGAAGTTTTAGAATTCCTTCTTTGCGCATCCAACATCCACACATGTACTTTCCCTGTTAACCAGCAGGGAAAGAAAGCCTCAGCATAATCTTATGGAGATGACCATCTAAGTATAAGGCGACCCATGAAAAACTTTCTCACCTTCATTTAATTAAGATAGCATGACCAGAAGTCCACTTTAAGAGAAGATGCTTCGATCAGTGATGTTGTTTGTCCCATTCACCCCAGATAATTATTGCCAAATAATTCTGTTTTCATCAATCCACCCGTTATTTTCCATGAACAATTTTGCCCAGGATATCTTATCTTAGCTGTTTAACTTAAATTTCAGGAATCAATCAACCAGAAAAATGTCTTCTCTGGGAAAGGAAAGGAGTAGATTCCTACAATCATTTTTAAAACAATGACTTTTGTATATTGTTGAAGAAGGAAAGAAGAACAAGTAAAACTTTATTTTCTACTCTTCCTAACAGCTTTGCTCATTCAGACGAATTTGACTGCTGAGATCTTAAGTATCATTTTGGAGTTTTGAGTCCTCAGTTATTACTTGTGATGGAGGATTTCCATATCCTTTTCCCCCTGCCATTCTCATTTTTAATGCCAACTGTATGAGGCAGGCAACCTGATCTCCTCAAATAGCATTGCCAACAGAAGATTTTTTAGGGTTTTTTTTAACATATCACTTGGCATGTGTGGAAAGGTCTACTAAAGGACCTTAATTCTTGAAATAGTCTGTGGGGTTGATGAGCTAAGTGATATTCAAACTAGTCAGTTGAGCACTACAATGTTTAGCTCAACCAGAGCACACTTCATAAAGATGACCTTCAACCCCACAGAATAGTTAACAACCGCTAGAAAATTCTGGTAGTTGAAATTCACATATCTGGTAGGGAATTCACTTATAAGGGGAAGTCTAGCTTAGCTCTCTTCTCTGTTCTCCTAATTCATATCCAGCTATATCTTTATTTTTTTGTAAATAAAAAGAATAGCTGAAATAGTCACTGAATTTTAAAACATGAAGATATTTCCTATTTATTTGGTCCCCAACTTCTATCTTTCAAATATTTCATTTTTCCTCTTTTAAACATAAATTGATATTCCCATTTATGGGACCTTAAGAAGTAAATTTACAAGTTTCTGTGAACAAGGAGAGGGAAATGATCGAAAATCACATATGTGGAAATAAAATGCTTGATTTGCCTTCATGTACTGATGCAAATATATGACTCCAAGGAAGGAAATGTAATGGAAATGCTAGGAGCAATCAGCAACTATTGTGAAGGGCATTTTTATGGCTCTCCATAAATATAATATGCAGTATAATTTTACTGGAAATTGCATTGTTTCCATTTTTTTCCCTGTCCAGGAAAGTGTCTGTAGGTTGTTGAACCAAGAACAGAATAGGCTAGAGAAATAACAATAAAACAAGTTCAGCTGAAAATGCCCAGCCTTGGTTGTGGACTTGTAAAGAGGAATTCAGAATTAGTATTTGAATTAATTCAAGTAGTGAAAGGATGTAGATTGAACTCTGGGAAGGAAAGAATGAACTCTGTCCTAGAAAAAAGGGAAGCCCAAGAAAGAAACTCAGAATATTCCCAATTTGATTTTGTTTGATACAAGATGGGTGGAGAAAGCTGACAGACTTTCAAAATGTTATTGTTGTACTCTGCAACAATAAACAATATTCCTGAAATCCCACATGTTCCTATTTTTTGATCTTGCCTATCTTACAAAATTGACAACACTTCATACATTTCTGAAACTGTGGAGCCAGAAAGAACCAACCAAGGCTACTGAGTCTGTCTTTCTGCTAAATTCAGGGATCAAAAGTGAAACTAGAGGTATGACTTGCCTAGTTTGAGCACTTCTAGTGAAGAAGAAATCATCCCTTCTTTGGGTGATTGGTTCTGCTGGGCAATTTATTTATTTATTCCCCCAAAAAGATTCAATTGAATATGCCTTCTTCTAAGATATATCTGTTATTCCATGTTCTTTGCTTTGGGATGATTGGGATGATCATTGGGATGATCCTGATCAGGTCACTAATTTTCCTCTGTGTGATATCCTTTCAGGATTTGAAGAGAACTCTTATAACTCTTCCCCAACCCAATCATTTTCCTTGTAAGATTTAGTATTCACTCACCTAAACATTCCCTATAACAGTCTATGGAAACTGGACTTTGAAGAAGCAAGGTAGAAAGAATATTAATGCTTTTAAGCTTTGGTGGTAAGAAGACACCTGAAAATGGACAGCCAAGAAAACAAGCCAATGAATCATCAAACATATCAACACAATGTTCTCATTTAAGGCATAACCACCAAATTCAAATTATCTTACTTCGGACACATTCTGGAAAGATCTAGCTCTCTGGAGAAGGCTCTAATGATGTGCAGAGAAGCAAAGGATGACCAGCAGCAAGTGTCATTTCCCTGCACTTGGCAGCATTGGAAAAGCTGCAGAACTAGGTTAGTAATAAATTATCATGGAGGAGGTTGCTAAGAGTCAGCCACAACTTGAGGGATATAGCTTTTTCCCTGCCATTCTCATTTTTAATACTTACTGTACGCAGCAGGCAACTTCATCTCCTCAGTACAGTAAATAGCTCTTTTCCACCTTCTTTGAATCTTTCTTCAGGTGTGGTCCTTGGAAGTTGGGTACTTTTTTCATTGTTGGAATCTGATCAGTGTACAATAGAATGGAATTATTCCTTCAATGAGAGAAAATAATACTTTTGTTAAATGAGACATTTAGTTTTTTTTAGTAGCCATAGCACATTCCTGACTCATATAACTTAGTCACTTAATGACAACAAGTTGATAACATCTCTCTTTTTGCAGTGTTCCCCATATGGTATATGCTAGGCTTTTAGAAAAGAGGGTAGGATGATGACACAGATTGACTTTAAAACTATCAGTATCTATGGATCATTGGACATCTGCATAACTATAGAGAGTAGAATCTGCACATGGATATTCATATGTTCTGGAACCAGGACCACATGGAAGCCAATTTATTTATTCATTCATATTTAATTAAATGTATATGGCCACACACATCACCATAGAAACTCTATTGCTAACAACATAAAAACATCAAAGAACTACAAAAAATTATAAAACAACCAACACATAAAACCTATAATGATTGCTGAAGTAAAAGCATTTAACGAACTGAAAATATCCCAGGTCTTCTAAAACCCATACGTGGGAACATATCCAGGTCTTTTTCAAAGGCCAGCAGGGTTGGGATCAATCTAATCTTCAGAGTATGATCCAAAGGGCAGATGCTGCAACATTTGAAATGCAGAGCAGCTGGCTGGAGGAATTCTAGGAGTTGAGGTCCATGAATCTTAAACTTGCCAAGATTGAGAAACACAGCTGTATATCAGTTTGAAGACCAATGTAGTTTGACCTGATGCAGTTTCATTCCCCCAAATGATTAAGTATGAATGCATCAAGGAAGGAAGGAATGCATCAAGTACTCTACTGCCAGCAAGCGTTGTCTTACATATGCTGATTGAACATTAGAACTAGAATGAGTATAGATTTCTGGTTATATCACATCACGGGAAATGATTGCAATGATGTGAAGCCAATCTGGTTATGGAACCAAAGCCAATGCCCCAAATTGTTTCAATCCCAACAGTTGTCCAAATATATCTGTTGTTGGGATCAATCCTAGCCCTTCAATTCATTCATTCATTGAGGCTAGCCTCCATTGATTGCAAAGTAATTACCAATACGACAAGAGTAATAAAATTTGGAAGGCATGATGATTCAAGCAGCAAACAAACAAACACAATGATGAACCAAAAGGATATTTAAAATGTATGATTGAGTGAACAGGAATTGGCATGCAAAGAAAAGCAAATAAAAAAGATTATTTCCCAGACATTAAGATCCCAACTGGTAATGTGGGCAACCTCTAGGTCCCTTCTATTAAAGACTATCATCTTATGGGATTTTACAGTCATCATCTATCACAGCATCTGCCCTGGGAAAGGATCCAAATGACTCCCACATCTTAAGGCATTAAGATCTCTTATTTCCCCTAGATGTTTGGTCCAGGAGGTAAGCTGGTATTTTGCCAAGTGTCAGGGAAACGATCAGGTTCCTACGCAATTGATTGTTTTAGATCCAGAGCCAATCAACACATCAATAAATAAAGGGATTTTCAGCTTTGTTATTAGATGTTGTAAGACTGAAAAGCTGAACATAAAAAGCATACATACCAAGCAAGATGATACCCAAATATCTTACAAGCTGCCAGGAGCTTCTTAATAAGAACAACAGAGATACCCCAAGGGTGACCAGTGTCCTCAGTACCCAGTGCTAGCTTCCATGCAGAAGCTCCCAACAATAACCACAACCCCAAAAGTTTTTATCAAAACCTGGCACCAAGACCTGCTATGGTCAGGAGACTACAAGACCCGACCTTTATTAGGTGGCCCGTGGCTCTGGGATGGGAATCAAAAGTCTGAGACTTTCACAGAGGGAAAAGCATTGAATTTGTATGAAGATTTCCCACCCACCCCACCTCTTCTTTGTTGTTCAAAAAGCAAGATTGAAAAACAAGTAGGCCAGGTTAGAATGAGTTCTAAACTTCTAAGTAAAGGTTTCTCCTGCCAGTCATGGCCAACTCTAGGGGCAGTGCTTATCTCTGTTTCACAGCTGAGGGAGCCAGCATTGCCTGAAGAAGCTTCTGCAATCATGTGGCTGGCTTGACTAGACACCAAGGTGCACAGAACTCTGTTACTTTTCCCACCAAAGGTGTACCTATTCATCTACTTGCATTTTTATGTTGCTTTCCAACAGGTAGGTTGGCAGGAGCTAGGTAAAACAGGAGCTCACTTCATCATGCGGCAGTTCTTGGGTCACAAACTTGAGTTGCTGATCTTCTAGTGACAAGACCAGCATCGTAACCACTCATGCCACCATGTGCCCAAACTTCTAGACTTTTCTTAATGTGAGGAAGAAATCAATATATATGACTAAACTCCTCACAATAACAATGGTCTTTCAGATTCCCACTACAGTTACCTGCGTTGGCTGATTCATCCTGGTACAAATGGAATGGTTTGAATCCTTACACATACCTTTACGTTTATTTTGTTGTTTTCTGGTTGCCAATCATATTGTGTTTTTATTTTTGCTTTAATTCTTGTTTACTGCCTAAACTTGCTACGTTATGTGATGGAAAGCTATATATTGATAAATGGAGAACATATTTTCCTCTTTTTAGTATCTGGGGAAGGGTATACAGATTCATAGGGGGATGGTGGCTGAGCAGTCTTGTCGGCTGGAAGGTCAGCAGCCTGAGTTCAAGACCCAAGCACTGCCCATGCAACAGAGCAGCTCCCCAGCAGTTCAAAAGCATGTAAAAATGCAAGTAGATAAATAGGTATCATCTTCAGTGGGAAAGGTAACAGCATTCCATGCACCTTAGTGTATAGTCATGCCATGACCACGGAAGCATTCCATGCGCCTTAGTGTATAGTCATGCTATGACCACAGAAGTATCTTCAGATGAACACTGGCTCTTTGGCTAGGAAATGGAAATGAGCACCTCCCCTTAGAGTCAGTCACAACTGGCAGGGGAAACCTTCACCTTTTTCACCTATACAGATTGATACGAGCTCTCATTTTCCAGCACAGGAAAGATGCAGGAAAAAAAAATATTTAGTATTTTATTTCCTTGTTTTATTCATTTTGTCCACCGTGAGCCAGTCAGATCCCATTTAAAAAAAAATTCTAGAAACGTTAAACCATTAAAATTAATGCTAAAATTAACATGAACTTTAATGAAATTCAGTATCAAGTTTTTCAGAAGAGATACATTTTGACAGATTTTGAAAATGTTGAGTGTGGGGCAGAGGCCAAATGAAGCCTTCAAGAAAGCACGCTAAACGGTATTCATCCGTTTACCGCATTTCAAAACATTCTACAAGTTTTAATGCATGGGAACAGCATAAAATAAATGTCCCTTCCTTGTGGCACTTTGGAGTTCATTGTTAAAAGTGATTCCCCGCCCCAGCAACCAGCCTTAAACTTTTCCTACTTTCTAGCTATTTGCTGGTTTCAGAATGGTGACTGACAGGTGTAATGGTCAGTGGTACTTCCTGCGTCAAGACGTTCAACCTGCCTCAAGAGCTGCCGATACACTTCTACAGAGGAGTCACTGAGTCTGTCCTTTGCACATCTGTGACTGGTCATGTGCAGCAACCCCGCAGGACAGGTGCAGACTCCAGTGAACAGTCAAGATTGTAGACCGAATAATTACAGCTCATCTGCCCTCCATGGAGGACCTGTATATTGAGAGGGTCAAGAGAAGGGCAGAGAGGATATCTGCAGACCTTTCTCACTCTGGACACAACTTGTTTGAACTTCTTACCTCTGGATGGTGCTGTAGTGTATGTATTGCATACCAAAACAACCAGACACAGGGTGAGTTTTTTCCCCCGTTCCATCATGACTCATGAGGTATGACAGGACATAAAGTGCAAAGAATTCTAAATTAACCCATAAGTCCCATCTAATGTGTGTCCATCTAATACATACTTATCAGTAGATCATGGTTCTAATTTTATACTTTATAGTATTCCCTTTCTATTGACGACATACTTTGGACGCATACTTTACTATTGAAGTCTAACTTTGTTTATTTGTTTATGTTACTATTTTATTTGCTGTTAACCTGCAAATACACTGCGAGTTGCTGTACCAGAGAAATTCCTTGTGTATCTAACCATGCTTGGCCAATAAAGCATCTGAATCTGTTACTTTTATCTCCTATTAGTCTTCCTTTTTTTTAAACAAACATCATATTGCCCGTGGGATTAACTGATATGTTGATGTAGCCCAAGACCCAGGAACATAATACTGTATACAATAATGAAATTTCTTCCATGTTGCATTTCTTTAGATCATTGGATAAGACCCCAGGTAATGAGATTGTTTTGACCAAAGATGACTCTGTTATTACCAGGGAAGATTTTCACTTTTTTAAAATAGTGGTCTTGCAAAGGTTTTTCCCAAAATGGGAAGTAAGTATGCAGCTTTCTAAATTGTTTAAGTGCTGTTCTGAACCCCTTCATCAAATGATTGCTATAAGGTTGGGACAAGATAGACAGGCATAACATTATGTGTGAAATCTATTTATCTCCTGCTTAGATTACCTAGAAAATTGGGAGCTCTCCTTTGTCTTGTGGCTTCAGTCAGAGGTTAGATGGCGGGGATCATTTCATATGAATTCTTGCATTCAGCACAAGATTAAACTCTTTCAGCCCTATATATCTATGATTCTTCCATGGTTTGATTTACCCTTACATTTTAAGCCACACTGGAAATGTAATCATTGCTCATTCCCTTTGAATGTTTTTTTTTCTTTTGAAGACTATATAATGCCAATACATAACAGTTGGTATAACTTCATTTGGAATTAGATATACTACAAAGATAACTCACGAATGGATAACAGTAAAGGTTTATGCATTTTCCCCATCTGAATGGGTTTCTGAACCTTATAGCTAAATTTATCACCTCCCTGACAAGTGGAAAAAGATTACAGCTGCTAAAGAGAAATGAGTTCACTGCCATTATATATTCCTATTTATTCTTGTAGTTTGCTTACTATTACTAGAAAAAAAAAACTGATTCTCAACCTATCCCCCAGTTCTTCTTCGACATCCATTACTAGGTTTATGCAGTCACTGGAAATATAGAGGAAAAAATAGAAGGAGAGGGAAAAGAAAAAAGAAAAACAAAAGAAGAGGAGAATGGTGTGATTTTTTTGGAATGAATGAAGGTAACACCTGCATTTATTTATCAGGTGTCTAATTGAGCATTTATCTCTCTCATGTTTAATTTTTCCAACATCCCAATCAGAATACAAGCTCTTCTGCACCATTTAAATGTTCCACTGTATACCAGGTGGAATCTGACACCACCATATACCTGGATTTGTGGATAAAAAAAATATTTTTATTTTTCACATGTTTAAACCACCATCTCTCTCAGAGAGGGAGTTCCAAAAATGGAATCATCATAAGTGTTTACATTCTGTCATGGAATTTATGACAATGATGAGTAGATATATTATATATCAGCTTGTAATTTAATATTTTCCCCATCTGTCACATTCAAAAGCAAGAAAGTAATGATGACTTTCAGAAGAGCTTTCTCAGGGTTCTGGCTTTACATGCACTGCAGGGATGGGACAAGCAATGACATATCTGGAAATGGGATAGTTTACACATCATGATGCATGGATTGAAATAATACAGTTGGTCTAGCTTGAACCTATCTTGGGATGAAAGCTTACTCTCATGTGCTAGTACATGAGATCGTAGATCACAACAAAAGGCCAGTCAATTGGGAACTGTCCATCTTTCCCAGATGCCCAACCAGTGCAAAACTGGTTGGGAGATGGTAACTTCTTGATTTTTTATTCCAGTGAAAGTAAAAAGAAAGAACAAGCAAGGCTAGAGCCACTGTGAAAAAACACTTGGTGGCTGAACTAACCAATCCTTTTTTGACCTGTGTGGCTGAAATGTATACATGTATAGTATGAATAGTAAAATAACCAGGCAGAGACTTCTTAGAAAAGCTCTGTGTTGTTGTTATTTCAGGGCTCCCCTAGATACCACTCACCCTGCCTGACAAAACTGCCTCTCCCTCAAAACCTTCCTTGGGCTTTTTAGGTTAAAGCTAAGCTTCTTATTATTCCATAATTCCAGCCTTGAACTATAGATTAGGTATATACTTGATGTTAACCCTACCCTAGACTCATTTAAGTGTACCATAAGAGGCTGATGTTACCTAGTTGAATAATTAAATGTCTGCAATAATACAACCAAGCTCAGAGAACACCAAAGACCCCACAGTTCAACCCTGAGCTATAAATATTCTCTAAATGTATTCCACACTTTTAAAGCTTCAGAGGGATCCATTGCTCTGTATGATCATTTCAAAAACAGAAGTATATTTTCGATGAGCCCCTTCGCTCTGTGTGTAGAGGGAAGAGAGAATGGCTTTGAGGAACAGGATGAAGAACCATAATTAAGGTAATGGCCAGACAAGATGAGCTTGAGTCCAGGACAAAAATGTAACATGAGTAAATCTCAAACAAGGCCCTCCTTAGTTCACATGAAGATAAGGGAAGGAGGGAGGAGGTTATTTTAGATTTGCAAGACTGTTATTATAGCTTTACAATCAAAGTAGAACTTACCTATATGGCATTGCTTTCCTAGTCTGATCTTCCTTGAAGAACTGACAGTGTTTATTGACCAGGATTATATTTCTACGGCCTCCCTGCAAAAACTCTGCTGGTCCCAACAGTAGAAGACATCCAGACCAGTCACTGTTGGCCTCATTACTAAAATTATCATGCCTTGCCTTTATCAGGGCACCTTTGGCTTGTGTACTTCAAGAAGATTAAGTCACAATTCTCTAAATATTTCTTGGATCAGCTGTTCTCCCATGGAGCCTACGTAGGCTGTGCAACTGTGAAATAAATCCAAACAAGGATGTAATACTTGCACAGCTAATAATCATCTGCTGATGTCACTGGTAAGGTTTATTCCAGGACACCATGAAATTCATTTGGGCTCAGTTTCCCTGTGAGTAATGCAAGCAACCCAAATTATTTTAAATAGACTTCAGGATGAGGAAGTTTGTAAAATTATTCCATAAAGGGCATCATTTATTGAGTAGAGCTGATGAAGCTGCATTCAAGAGAAAGAGAGAAAATTTACACATAGAAATGGTTACCAAGCTAAAAAATTTGACCAGGCAGGGATAGCTGTTTTGGTGTCATCATTGATCTGAGCTTCTGATACAGGTTTATGTCTATCAGCGGTGCTGGTTAGGCAGGGTCAAGTGAAAATAAATATTGGAAAAGTACTTACCTGAGATAGGACAGTTTGAAACTGATATTTTAAATTAGTACTGTATTCTGTGGCTGTGAAACCCAAATGTACATGATTGAATAGTGGTTGTTGCTGGAAGAAACTGATTTATCAACTTCTGCAAGGTATAAAAGCAGAATCAAAGGTACTCTAATAAAATCTTTTAGGATGTTCTTGGTTCTTTTCATGCTGTAACATTTTATTTATTTACTTGCCACCCAACTCCTTATAGCGATCCTGGGTGGCTCACAATAGAATAACGATAAAAATTAATACAACAAAAAATACAATACGACAATAGAAACAAAATACAAAAACAAACGAATGCAACAATATGAAAGAAAATTTGCAAAATAAAAGAAGAAGATGAAAGAACAAGATGGGGGAGCAGAAAGAGGTGAAGCCTTCAGTCCAAAAACCTGAACACATGGCTGTCTGGTCCCCAAGCTAATTTGCACAGCCACGATTTTAGATGTTTCCTAAAGTTCAGAAGGGAGGTGCTGACCCCACTTCAGGTGGAATGAGGTTCCAAAGGGTGGGAGCATGGCAGAAAAAGCCCATCATTCTCTTGAGTAGCAAACAGCCCTAGATGGCTGCAGAACTCGAAAAATGTGTTAGTTCTTTTTCTGTTATATAGTACATAGTCTCAGGTTTATGGCATGTGATTTATAACCCATAAAAGTAATTCAGGTTACATGGTAGAACAAAGGTAAGCATCTTGGTACCCACCAAGCATTTAACTTCAACCTCTTATAACCTAACCTTGAAGGGACGATATTACCTAATCCTATAAAAGTTTTCTTTGATTTGAATTTGATTCATGACCCTTTCCTGGTGATTTTACCCAATCATGGATTTATAGTTTGGCGGGGGTGGAGGCAACAATGTGGAAATGATTAGAGGTATCCTTCTGATATGTCTTTTTGAGTTTCCCCATATAGCCATGACATTTTCTTGTGGTCTTCCATCTGAGTACGTCCAAATCTTGCTCAGCTTTCGGAGAATCATCTCGCAACGGTTCTCCATCTAGCAAGACATCTGATTTCGATAATTCCTTTACTCAGGTTACAGTAATTATTTGTCTTATTAAGAAAGTCTATTAAGCCTGGGGATAAGATTAGAAGAAATAGTGATCTGTGTTTTCTGTGCAACCTTTCCCAGTATTAAGAGATAGCAGCTTCAGCAATTCCATTTTCAAATAGCCTCCATTCACAACTGGGATTAGCAGACCAGTTATTCCTGGGCTATCCATTACAAGCCCAGTTTAGTCTCATGGTGCACTGCAGATGTTCCCAATAAATTCCAATTCCTTTTTTCTTGTGACTTCCGAACCTTGTTACATATTTCATGGCACTTTTTCACAGCCAGTGGACATGTTGCAATTAGGTTCTGTTATATTTTTGTGCCACTAGGTGAGTGTTTCCAGCTGTCTCTTTGGGGGATGACAGTGGAGGTAAATAAACACCTTTACAGTTCCCAGTAAAGGAGTGGAAGATAGACATTTTATTTTTTAGCAAAACAGGGAAAGGTTACTGTGCTAGAGAAATGACTTTGCTGCTCTCTCTCGACATTTCTGAAGCCCAGGAAATGCCAGAGCACAAAGGTACCTTGTTTTCAGGTGAGACAACCAAAGTCTTATGAAAGAGGAAATCCCACTAATGACATTGGCTTAGTTCTCTAAGTTCCATAGAAGTCACTGGCATTGTGAAGATCCAAAGGAGTGTCTTCATTCTCAGATTGCCATCTCAAGGTTTCCCAATCCCAATCAAGCAAACTAAACCCTGCCCTAGATTAACTGGAGATCAGAAGTATGAAGTGCCAAGCTTCATGTTTTGAACTAAGGATTTTAGGAACTATGCAACATCAGATCTACTGAGAAGGCAAAGATTATGGGATGGCACACCTCTATAGTTTATAAAAAGATATGTATCCAAGTGTTCTGCCCATGCTGAAGAAATTACACAACCGCACCACAGCATTCCTGCTATGGTAAGATATTACCACTTAATAAACTTTAAATTAAGATATAATACTTGTCTTAATATATACATTAATTGACTTTCAAAGGGATGCATCTAATTGTCTCATTAATTCCACTTTGGATAAAAATTGAATTTTGTTCCAATGAGCATTCATCTGAGATATACAGTCTTGGCTGAAAATAGGGTTGTTTGTGTGTGGATGTGTTTGTGTGGATGTATTTGTTTGCACGTGACTAAGAAAATCACAATTTTTATCATTTATTTTTGCTTCAAATGCAAAATCTAGTACTCAGAAGACCAGTATATTGGAATTCCAACCACTTTGCTTCTGATGGCATGATTTATGCGATTGCATGGAATTCATGATTCATGATTTATTGCAGGCCATTTCAGAATACACTGTTTGATCTGAAATGTCACTTAGCTGACCTTGCTGCTGATATTTATGTAGGACAAGAAATGTTCAGAAAAGTCAGTATATGCAGTTATAAGAAATACTGTTTACTCAAAGTCTGAGCCTGCCCTTTCTCCTCTTCCTACCCATTCCTTTTTCTTCTTTTGTCATGTTATTTGGTTATTATAACCATTCATATTACCCCTTCTAAAGACATAAAGCTCTGAAGATGATCTTCCTCCTCCTCCTGCTTCTTCTCCTCTTCCTCCTCATTTTTAAACCAAGATGTAATTGTGCTAGTATGGTCTAGTGGTTAGCAATAAAAGGCTTCAATTAGGAGTGGGAAGACTCAGATTTAAGCCCATCTTCAACCATGGAACCTCACTGGCAACTCTGAACCAGTCATTTTCTCCCAGCCCAACTGACTTCACAGGGTTGCTTTTGTGGAGTAAAATGAATGCTATCCCCAGTGGGATAAACCACTTTGTGGTTAAAGTCATTTGGGTGACCTGCATGTCAAGGCCAAAATGGTCCTAGTGATGATAGGAACACTTGGGCTGTGATTCCTAAGTGTGAGAATGGTTCCTACAGATCCCAGAAACAACATCAGAGCTCTCTGTCCAGAAGAGTGCAGTGCTAGAAATGGCTAAGATACTGTGCAGAACCTTCAAACTCCAAGCTTCTAGTAGAGGACCCAAGTTTGAGGAAAACACAGACCACCCATAAGGGAGAAGGTAATTTTTTTTATTCACACACAAAAATGTATAAAACACAAAAGATAGAGACAAAATGACATCTTCAGATAATTCTTCATTCCCTCTGAAGCGAACACACAGAAGGTCTAAACATCCTGCCATCTTTTATAAAAAAGTAGGAGAGCTTCAATCATGATGATGGTCCCACCATCTTGAAAATGTTTACCCCACCTTGGATGCTCCTGAATGAGCTTTTTCCAGAGGGAATCATCTTGACATGCTAGTCTGGATCCCAAAGCTGGGAGTTCCATCATTTTTTGAAGCAACAGGTTTTTTTTTTAAAAAATGGAATCTTTATAACTGATCTACAAGTCCCTTTGGCTAAAGAATGGATGGATGGATGGATGAATAGATGGATGGATATCCCTTTCTTCCTTCCTTCTTGGAAGGAATAATTAATAATTAATAATAATTCATATTATCCCTTCTTTCTTCCAATCGTCTTGCTTCCCAGAATGCCTCCATGTCAGCTGAGCTGTCACTTCTTTCCCAATTCTTTGGGAACCAAACAATCTAAGAAGCTTTTTTGCATCCAGAAATGGAAATGGAGTAACCTTTCTGCTAGGGGAAATGGCTCATCCCTTGATAATATGCTTCTTTATTTGAACATCAGTTGCAGTTCATTTGATCAGTACTGACAATTCCAAGCACCACATTAGCATTGTAATGAATAATGCCTTCTCTTAAAGGCTTTGCTCCAATTAATTCTATCTCATTTATGATTTGATTTATTGATATATGTCATGGAGCAGCTACCAAGAGAATATGCACATGTACCCCCACACACCTTCTGCAGAGTGAGTGCGCCATGGTTTTCTCATGTTGTGAAACTAAATTACAGGCTGTGGTACTGGGAGATGGAATAAGGAATCTGAAGTGCATGCAATCTGAAATGCATGCAAACCTTCTTCAGATGTTTTCATTCCTCCATGCATTCAAGGGGAATTAATACATATATAATAGATAAGCTATTTTAATCACTTCCTGGTCTTTGTCAATCAAGGAAAGGAGATGAGAATACTTAAAACATGTGATTCACAACAAGAAATATCAAGTATTTCAGTTCATTACATAAGGAAAAATTTAAAGGAAGCAAAACATTAAAAAAGGAAGTCTGTGAAGACTCTCACTCGTCCAGGGTAATTGCATCGCAACAAAGTTTAAAAAACAGGCATCTGGAC
>JANHZU010009067.1:15244-25399 GCA_032468055.1 Acrochordus granulatus | reverse complement strand
AAGCCTTTTGGATTAAAGGTGAAACGTCTTCTACTTGAAAAATCCAATCCAGATGCCTGTTTTTTAAACTTTTGTTGTGATGCAAGTACCCTGGACGAGTGAGAGTCTTCACAGACATATTCACAGATATAGATATATCTTCATAAATCAAAACTGTGCAGGAAATTATTTTCTCTATGATGTTCTGTGAAGTGAAACTTGGACTTTGAAAAAGCAGAGTAAAAAGATTATTGGTGGTTTTGAACTTTAGTATTGGAGAATATCATGAAATACCATGAAAATACCGTGGACAGCCAAGAGTAGCCAATCAATAGATGATGGAACAAATCAATCCAGATTTCTCACTTGAGGCACAAGTGACCAGATTCAAATGATCTTACTTCAGACACGTTATGCAAAGACCCAACTCACTGGAGAAGGCTCTAATCCTGGGAATGGTGGAAGGAAAGAAAAGAGAACTAGTATCATTGCTTGATTGCAACGGCAATGGATATACCACTGGAAGATCTGAAAGACCACACTGGTATTTCTCCAGATCATCTGGAGAAGATCTATGTGATCTCTAAGATTCAGGACTGACAATCGCACAGAATCTGGCAATTTATGAGTGGGCACTGCCTGGTAAGGGTGGCAATGCTGTCTCAGTTGACCAGGCAGGATCCAGCAAGGATGATTTCTCCTTCCAGCCATCCGTGTAATGGATGGGCCCATCTGATTAATTAACCAAAAATGCTTAACTGAGATAAACTGTATAAATTGTTCCTAGTTTTTTATTACGTTCTGAAGCCGCTGCATAGTTTGGATTTTGTGAATTGTTCCGTCTTTTGGGATCAATCGAAGAGACACATTTTGTATAACTGGGAGGGCTTAGATATGATTAAATCCTGAGATTATTTTCTAAAAAGACTGGAGAATTTTACAAGTGGCAAGCAAGAAATATATCCATCATTGGGCACCAACAAAATGTGTACAAATCTTTACAAATGTTATCTCCCCATTAAAGGCAAAGGTAAAGCTTTCCCCTGCCAGTTGTGACTGACTCTAGGAGGCAGCGCTCATCATCGTTTCTGAGCCAAAGAGCCAACATTGTCCAAAGATGCTTCCGTGGGCACGTGGCCAGCATGACTATACACAAGGTGCACGGAACGCTGTTACCTTCCCACCAATTTAGGCAGTACCTATTTATCTACTTGCATTTTGGATGCTTTCAACCTGCTAGGTTGGCAGGAGCTGGGGCAAGTAATGGAAGCTCACCCCATTGTGTGGTGGTGCTTGAGTCTCAAACTTGAGCTGCTGACGTTCTGGCTGACAAGCCCAACATCTTAGCTGCTCGTGCCACCACATGTGCCAATATCCCCATTAGAAACAGACAATTTAAAGATTTCTAGGTCCCACTGAGACTAGTGATGTGATCCTCTGCTAAGATGTGCCTCCCTATGGATCTGTATAGAAAATGAGCTGTCCTATTATAAGCTCTTTCAAAGTTAACTGTGCTTTGGAAATTAACAATCTGAAGGGCTCATTTAGGGCAATCATATTTAAAATGAAGAGGATCTACACAACAGCCTGCATGTGCAGATGTGTGAGTGTGTGTGCAGATCCTGCTGTCGATTCAACCTGATATTTATTATTAAGGAATTGTTCCCAGTTGTTATAGATTTGCAAAATGCCAATTTGCAATGAACTGGGCATAAATGCAACTATAGGGCAATGCCCCTTTTCTGCATTTTGTAGCAATAAGAACTTAGGAAGAATTTGTTTTTTTCAGATTCTATTTCTACATCCAATTAAATATCCCCAGGAAGCCCATTAAAGTGGACGTGAACACAATAGCACCAGAAGAACTATATAGCCATCATGGTTAATAGCCATGACTAACCTGATCACTGCATGAGTATTGTTGTCTTCACTGATTCTGGTCTGTGAGATCTGGGCTATCTCATTTTCAACAGTTTTTCCCCCAAATAGTATCTTTCAGTTATAAAAAAAGAAATAAATAAAATGGTCGAGGAAAGAAAATCAAGATGTTAATGTGTTCTGATCATGGCCACCTAATCTTACAAACTCCCAATCTTAATTTGCATAGTTTGCTTCTCATGTTCTGCTTCTTGATTATGTTGCAGCATAACTATATCTTTCTCCTTTGCAATATTTTATCTCTTTGGCTAGTTGATTATATTATTCAAGGCTGAGATAAATTGTGTCTCCAAGGGCTCTCAAAAATATTCTGGTGGGGAAGAAGACACCCCCCTGCCAAACTGTCAGAGATGTTTCTCCTACAATGCCAGAAGTCCCAATCATGTTTTTTTTTCCTCCAGGAAGCTTTCTCAGAAGATTGCTAGATGATTAGATAAAATTGCTCTGAAAAGATTGCCAGACAATGTCATTGCAGTTGTTGATTAAACATTAAGAGAAACTTCTTAATGATGAAGGCTGCCTGAGGAGATATGAGCTCTTCTTTCCTCAACATGTTTAATCCCATCTGTTAGGGATGTTTTAATAGTATGCTGTTCTGCCCAAGGGGTGTTGAAAAGGAGCTGTCAAACAGTCCAAAGAATCAACATGAAAATCTGCAGAGGATTAAGCAATCAGAGTGTGAGATGTAGCCATTCCTTACCAGAGATGAAGGAGTCAGAAGACAATTAAGTCATCGGGTATGCAAAAGTCAGGAAGTCTGGCTGGTCTGAGGAACGACAAGACAGAAGGATGCCAGTGTTGTTTTCAACATCCCCTTTCATTCATTTGCCCATCCATCCATCCCATTTCTACACCAAATAGAGTCTGGCAGTTTACAGCCCATGAGCTTTGATATGTCCTGGACAATCAAGGTTCTTCTAGACCAACTGCTGCTGGTCAACTCATAATTAGTGTCATGAGTTCCACAGCACCTAGCCTGATCATGATACTTTTCATTGCTGCTTGACACACCCAACCTCTACCTAATGGCCCAGTCATTCTTCCAAAGTTGGGTCCTAAAGCATTAGTTCAGATTCCATGGATGTACAGTACATGGGTATAAGGTAAAGGTAAAAGTTTCCTCTGCCAGTTATGTCCAAATCTAGGGGGAGGTGCTCATCTCTGATTCCTAGCCGAAGAGCCAGCATTGTCCGAAGATGCTTCTGTGGTCATGTGGCCAGCATGACTATATGCCGAGGCGCATGGAACGCTGTGACCTTCCCATCGATTTAGGTGGTACCTCTTTACCTACTTGCATTTTGCATGCTTTTGAACTGCCAGGTTGGCAGGAGCTGGGGCAAGTAACAGGAGCTCACCCCATTACACAGAAAATCCTGGGTCTTGAACTGCTGAGCTTCTGACCTTCCAGCTGATATGCCCAGCATCTTAGACACTTGGCCACCACGCCTGAGTATAAGAAACCTATTTCAGCTTTATATTGGATCCTAGGTTTCTGCAGACAAGGCTTCTAACCCCTGTGCTCTTGGTCTTTTAATCCCAGGTTTCATCTTCTCTGATATCACAGGCTAGCTATATTTTCTTCTGCTTTTCTTACCCCATAATTTATTTTGGGGGCTTGCTATTTCTTATTCCCTTTCTGGATTTTGCCGTATACTACTTGCCCCAAATGAAAATAGTGTAATGGATATGTATATCAACTTTTGCAGAATGCAGTAAAAAAAAAAAAAGGAAGATGGCATCCATGCCTGTGGAATTGTATATCTGTGAGATGTTGATGCCCACGCAAAAGCGGAAATCGTAACAACAACTTGCCTTTTTTGCCCCTTTATATTCTTGCAGTCAGTGTAAGTATGGACATTTAATGGAAAGTAGGGAAACCATATCTGGCCTGGAAAAATCCATAAAACCATTAGATAGTGGAAAAGAGAATTCAAAAACTTTAATGTATTTGAACAAATGCCTGGATTTTTGTGTAGAAAATCTAAATTTGTTTATAATAATTATTCATAGGTCCTCAATAGAGGAAAAAAATCCTTCCTTCCCTCCTTCCTTCCTTCCCCTTCCTTTTTCTCTCCCTCTCTCCCTCCCTCCCTTCTCATCTCCTTCCTTCTTTTCTTCCCTCCTTTTCCTTCCTTCCTTCCTTCCTTCCTCTCCCTCCCTCTTTCTTTCTTTCTTTCCCGTTTTTCAACTTTTTTTCAGAACTTTTGTAACACACAGAAAGACTAAACTCTCCATTCTGCACATACCTCATCTCCATCTTGAACGACATGCTCTCTTTAAATTCAATTTCTTTTCAGAATGCTACATCTTACTTGCTACATCTTACTTGAACTTAATTCTAGTTTGGATCTCAACTGTAGAATGGGATGAAAAAACTAAATCCCTTTTGCCAATATCTATAGTTCTTTTTTTAAAAAAGAAAAACAGCTTTGCTTTGATGAAGGCTACATATGGAGTACAATGATAAATGAAGTTGGATGGGGATTTTTTTATTTATTTTTGGCAGTTGGAGCCCATAAATAGCAAGAATGTTGAGCACCAAAAATGACATGAGTGGAATTCTAGCAAGGAGGGCTCAGCTGCCAACAAACCTTGATCAATATTTTCCAACAGTTGAAGTGTCTCTTGAAAGTCTTCTGATGGCTTCTCTTCAATATTGCAACTGATCCGTTGCATTGCAAAGGAAAAGTAAAGGAATCATTTGTTCCTTCAGATTGGATGACTGATTTCTTCCCCCTATGTACAACTTACATATTGCTTTCCCACCCCCACGGCATCATTTGCTACTACTGTGTGAAGCAGGTGAGTAGCAAGTTGCTCTGACAGGTAGAGCAGATGAGAAGACATTTACAAGGCAGAACCTACTGAGAACTGAACTTGTCTCCATCCAATTCCAGTTGATTTTGATTGGATGGAAATTCTTCCATCAAAATTAAATTAGAATGTAATCCTGTCAGTTTCTCTCTCTCCATGGTGGGTATTTCTATCATAAATAAGAAAGCTCTTTGTCTTCGTGCTTGTTTTGATTATTAGTTACAAGTCCCAACACTGTTGGCTTGACAGTCGGGCTTCTCGTGTATATTTAAAAAAAATCTAGCCTGGGGTGGCAAAGTTGTTGTGACAGCGAAATGAAAATGGAGTAAAAGAAGATTGGAAACCTAATGAGGAAAATCCGAGCTGGGGACAATTCAGGGGTCGCATTCAGGAAAGTGAGATGTGAAGACAGACATTGGAAAATAGGAGGATACGCCAGTTTGGATTCAGTGTCTTCAATTTAATATGGCTACCTATCCCAGAGGACTCTGAGCAGCTTTCAAAATCTCTAAATGTCACTTTGGATAGTCAGATGGGTGGCATATGAATGAATGAATGAATATCACGCTCCCCCATGGGAATTCCACTGAAATTCTCTCTTTTTCTAATACATTTGCTTTGTTACGATGAATGAGAACTTGTCAGAAAAAGCAACACAGAAGGATTTTTCAACACATCATTAATCAAACATGGTACTGAAAGGACTCGAACCCCAGTGTCTTTTCCCTGAGATCTGGGCTCCGCGGCGGCAGCTCACCCCTAGAAGAGTCCTCCTAAGAGTGTCCTCTTCTAAAAGTCCTTCTTGGCCTTTTGGTTAAAATCAAGTGCGTGTGTGAGCAAAGTCGTAGAAGAGTCCTCCTCTCCTTACAAATCTCATCATTTTGGAATCAAGACGGCTTTCTACAAATATTGTATATTCCAGAGAGTATCTTCAGAGGCCTTCTCCTGGATGTCCTTCTGAGCAACCTCAGAGGGGAAAGGTTGAATAGAGGACTTTTTAGCAGAATCAGGAGACGGTATTTTCTATCTTCCCGGAGCCCTCGTTCCTTCCCATCTCCTCCTAGAGGAGAAAAGTGATTGAAGGAACGACTGATGAATCTAACACAAGGGTTTTATACCGTGAGCAATCTTAAATCTGATGATCTGCCACTTTTAACACCTTAATTATAATGAGCTCAGAAAAGAACACAAATGTTACAAATCATGGCTGGCTTTTATTTCAAATGCTTCAGTTGCTTCTAAGATATGAGCAAATGTGCATGGACAAGGAAGCATATAGCAAGCGGGTACTTTAAACCAAAGCTGTCATCAGAAGCATAAACAAAAATGTAGGCGATAGATCATCATTTTCACCACTGGACCTGGGAGAACCACTATCCTGTCTATCTTTTCATAAGAGAGGAAAAAAACTTCATCAAAGGGATGAATTATAATTTAAAAGCCAGGGCTTTGTACAGCAAACTGTTTTGCCATGTTGGTGTCATTGTGATTAGGATCAGTCGCCTAGGTCTGAAAGTCAGGGGTATCTGCAAGAAGGGATTAAAAAGGGCAAGATACTGGCCACATGATGTATGGTTGAGATGACCATCTTGACTTTTTTGACCCTCTGCAGACTCCCTTGCATAATTAAACTCAGGGCCTTTCGAGGTGATCCACACAAGAAGCATCATCTACGAGTACTAACATTATCTTTACTGTGAGACTACAGTACCTGAATCTTGCAAGTCTGACAGTATTTCACCCCTTCTTTATTTTAACTTTCCCAAAAATTAGGGACAATCCTTTCTGAGATCTTCCCACACCTTTTTTCTTCAGTGGGCTAAGATACCTTTTGCACGATGGCTGTCTAGGCTGCAGCTCTTCCTCCTGTCTCCCAAAGTCATTCCTACAGACTGTTGGAAGACCTCATCTGAGGAAGAAAAGGACTTGATGAGTCCAAGGTTCTGTGGAGGGTGGGTTTGGAGAAAGTTGTATATTTACTATCAGTTGAGTCTGTCCTGCAAGTGATTTGTTGCTACAAATTGTGATAAAACGTATAATTTCCCTTGGAATCAAAAATAGTTTAGCTTGTTCCAAAATCAAAGATGTGATTGACCGCATCTTTAGGAGGAAATGGAGTTTGAACCTTTCCCTAATCTCCTACTTTTTATTCCTGTTCAATTCCTTCTAATCCCCTTCTGATATCTGGAAGGAGATTTTATAGTCCTGCTGCAAACTTGATTCCCTATATTGCCAGCACTAAGGGATCCAGTCAGATTTGTCTATTGCAATCCAAATAAATCTTCACCAACATATTATTGTTCCTCGGATACATACGTTCATAGCAGATTACTGCACTGTATTCCCAACAAAATAAGTGCCTGCTAGTAAAGAACTACCAACCATTTGCTTTTCCTGCTTTGCATAACTTTGTGCAAAAGCTTTTGCTGATCTGATGTCCTCCAAATGTTTTGCACCCACATAATTCCCAGTTATGAACTATTATGGAAGGGAGATATTGTAACAAATACTATGAAGAATGATCTTCAAGTATCTGAAGGACTGTCACCTGAAAATTGGAGTGGACTTATTCTCTATTACCCAGAGAGTAGGATCTAAACCAGTGGGTTAAAACTATGAGAAAAAAGGGCCAGGCTAGTCAGTAGAAGAATCTTCCTGACTATTGTTAGGAGTTTGTTAGCCAATGGAATAGGCATGAAATGGTGAGATCTCCTTTACTAGGGATCCTTAACGGCAAGTTGAATGATCACCTGTCATAGATACTGTAGTAGATCCTGCATCAAACAGGGACTAGATGATCTATAAGATTTATTCCCACTGTATGATTGGATGATTCTGGACATTACAACTCATATGAAGGGTGCCAAGCTAAAGAAAGCTGTACTACAACTAGGTAATATTTGGAGACTTCCCATTAGAAAATTTGCAACATGTTTAAACATTCCATGCACAAGCACAAAAGGAGAAAAAGAAAAATATAGAACACATCTCCTGAATACTGCTTTGTTTAAGCACCAGCAGTTTCAAAGTGTTTGGAGACTATTATGTAGATTAGAGTTTTATAGCCCAATTCAATCCATCATTTTGTTAATATCTTCCAAATTGTCACCAGTAATGTAGTTCCTTCCCATAAGTACTCATCACTCTGAAAACCTCTCAGACTCAGGCAAGGTAGCTTTGAGCACTTCTGGTGAACTAGAAGGTCAAGTACTTTTCCCTGATGCTAGCTTGCTATATCAACATCACTAGGTTCCCTCTCTGAACACTGGCTAAAAACCCATTATCAGAAATAATTGAATTGGAGAGCTGAGCAGGAGAATGTTGAGAACTTAAAGTCCTCTAAAACAGTGGCTATCAGAGATTCCCTGGGGTCTCAAATGCAAACTTCAGAATCTAACCTATTCAGTGACAAATGGAAATTCCCAAGTCTCTGTGTTTAGGCTTTGAAGCCAAGCAAAGATTGTACAATAGAAGAGAATATCTGTAATTCTGGGCTGAACCGTAGATTTCTTGGTGGTCTCTGAGCTTAACTGTTTGCTTGCAGAATGGGTTGGGTGCGTTGGTATAGTGCTGATGCCATGGATTCTTTCAGTAGCTCTGGGGATCCTTAATTTCACAACATGGACATACTCAGCCATAGTTTCAATTGTAAACCAAGCCAAATCCAAAAATGCTAGGGAATACGTGGAAGCTTGGCATTCAGACAAATTAACCAACAATAGACACATAGAGATAAATCACATTTACACGCCATTTAAAAGAGACAATTGAAAACAGGCAATAAAAGACCAGAACACATCCTCTCCAGCAACCAACACCCATGTAAGCAGGAATTAACTCCAGGTAAACAAGCAGAAAACAACACCTTAATCAAGAATTACAAGGGAGAAAACCACGCCCTCACCCACATTGGCAAGGCAAGCTACAGTAAATAAATAGGGAGCAAATCCCATACCCTTTAGCACTGATGTTATTTAGTCAAGTAATGAAACATCTGCAAGCAAACAACCAAGCTCAGAGAGCACCAAGGACTCTACAAAGATTATATACTCTGTAGATGGCATTGGGGATTTTTAACATAAACTTTAAAAACTTGATTCTCTGCCCAAGCTTGATTAGGAGGAGGAGCCCTAGAATTGAAAGATCTCTTGAAGCTATCAAACCCCCCTGCTGAGTGCAGAAAAACCAGCTGAGGCATCCCATTGAGACTTTGATTGCTTACATTCTGCTTGAACTTATCCAATGAAAGATTCCTCTAGACAATGAATGAAAGAGAAGGAAGATTTCCAGTCTATCCACGTTCCTTGGTTTACTTATACTTTTTTATATACGAAATCTTTTTAGCCCACTTTGCTAATCTGCCAGGTTTTTTATTTTGATTTTAATGTTTTTATTTTATTTTTTAATCTTTTTAATGAATGTTTTTAGAGTTCTTGTTAGCCGCCAAGAGTCTCCGGATTTTGGCGGCATATAAATTAAATAAATACATACATACATACTTATAAACCAAGAAGCCATATATAAGTTTGGAATGTAAGCTATCTTGCATTTAAAAAAAAAGCTTATGAAAGAGAATTTTTTTTATAAAAGACAGCTAGTCTAATTCTTCTGGAGGTTCCCATCATGTATTATTTGCATGGGAATCAAAGATCTCCAATAGACCATTTAGCAGAAGAAACTCCACACAATGTTGGATGCAGTTAGAGCAAAGTTTACTGACTAAGGTCCATCCTTAATTTACGAAGCCACTGAGCCTGAAGGAAATTCAGCACCTCACAGTAAGATAACAACTTTGTTATGCTAAAGATGATTATAAAGGTCTTCAGAATTATAAGCAGATCAATTGGCTTATCATGGAAATAAGTACATCACTTAGCAAAAGCAAAGTCAGAGTAGAATTTCTTCACAAGCTTTTCACTCTTTAATCCTCCTGGACCTGGATTTCAATCTTGTATTATTATGGTTCATTGCCCAGTCAACCACATGTTTAGACTGGGTTTGGCATTTTTGTCTACCTATGGAGTCCTTCCCAAGGACCTGGGAGAGGCAGATGCTGTTTCTGATGTTGTTAAAGGTATCGTTGCAGGATGTCAACTGTTCCAAGTAATGTTGACTTTTGCAATTGATTGAGGGTGACTTGTCCATGGCGATGGTGTTCAAGTGGTGTTCCAGTTGGTTTGGGATTGCACCCATCACTATTGGTACTATCTTTGCTTTCTTTTGCCACAGTCATTCTATTATTATAAGACTTAGCACATATAACACACTAAATCAATTATTTCTTTGGAGCATGCATAAGATGCAATCTGACTACTAAGACAAAGTAGCTGTTATCAATTCAAAAGCCATCATTTACAACAAAAAGTTTCTTCCGACTCATGCTCCAAGCCCATATGCCAAAGTTTTTAGAAACAAAACCTTTAT
>JANHZU010009066.1:25350-45445 GCA_032468055.1 Acrochordus granulatus | reverse complement strand
TGCACTACAAAAAATGATCAGACTGATGCAAAAGCAGGACAGGGGGATTAAGCCTGGAAAAATAAGACACTGTGAGAAACTACAATTGACACATTTGTTCATCTTTTACTACAGTTAATCAATTTATGAAATAAAAGATCCAAGGCTGGGAGAAATGACCTAGTCTGAAATATGTAATGGAAGTATTTTTCTGGGGCTGACGTATGAGGAGTTTTCACTCAGATTACCAGATTAGAGACAAAGATTCAGAAACATTCCAGGCTAAGAAAAATAGGGAAACTCTTTTTTTCTTCACGGGATAATCGCTTTATTAATAGAAAGATAACTAACTAGTAAATCCCAGTCCATGGTGATCCCAAGCAACTCTTTGTATCGGCATGAGGGTCCCGGCTCGCCAGATGTTCCTCCCAGTGGCAGGACTAAAAATGAAGAATTGTGGGAACTGTAATTTTACACACACGCGGACATGGACACACAAGCACAACCACCACACATGCACACACACGAACATGCACACACGTTTCAGAATATTACACCTCCAAAGGATGGGGGTGATCTGTTTGATTATCCGTTTCTCAAAATACCAGTTTTTCCAAAGAGCTCGGCTGCTTTTTCAGTTCAATCCTTGCTGAAAGCACAATGTTCGATGACGACTGTGCTTCTCAGCTTGAGTTCAATATCAGGATGCTGGAAAATCTAACGGTCTCACCGTTCAGGTTCTGCCTCCCAGGTAACAGGCATTTACAAAATGGGTTTAATTCTTCGTGGTCACCGTCCTTTCTACGTGCAAGCCGACAGCCCTCACTCATGCAGACTCAGGTATGCAGGCAAGAGGCTGCAATTTTATAGTCACTTCCTTGTGGAATTTGGAGAAACGTATTTCTAAGTAGGCAGCACCGGACTGCACACTTCGAAATCAGTGTCCATCTTCGGACTGAAGTTCTGTACTGATTTAAGGTAAGTTTCGCCCTGCCAGTCGTGGCCGATTCACAGCCAAGCGAGCCAGGGTGCCTGGAGATGCTTCTGTGGTCATGTGGCCAGTATGACTATGCGCCAAGGTGCATGGAACGTTCTGTTACCTTTTGACTTGCATTTTTACATGCTTTCAAACTGCTAGTATGGCAGGAGCCGGGGCAAGTAACAGGTGCTCACCCTGTTGCACAGCAGCACTTGGGTCTCGAATTGCCGAGTTGCTGACCTTCTGGCTGACGAGCCCAGCGTAAACCGCTCGGCCACCGTGCCCTCTTTAGCAGTAGATTCTATGGAAGAATGAGCCTTGCTTCTCAGCATATATGGAACTTAATTTTTAGCCTCTGGTGTTTTGGAATATTAGTAAGGACTTAGCACATAATGTTTCCCCACAGAGATACACTAGCTGGACACTAACTGGGCTCATTCTTTCTTTTAGCTGGACACTAACTCACACAGTGTTACTGTTTGCAAAAGAGACAACCCGCATATTTTTTTCCTTCAGATCCAAGGTTCAGGTTTCACAGTACTATATCCAGATGACCAGTCGAAGACAGACAGAAATAAATAAATAAAATAATGCTAGGATGCCACTTAGTGGCCATCCCTATCTTTGCGATCCAAGCTGAGCAAAATGCATAAACTTCATCTCACCTGAATGCACCACCACTACGATGGAAAAGTACAGACTTGTAATTGTGAAATAGAAACAAGTTATTTATTTTTTAGGTTGTTGTCTAGCTAGTATTTTACTGGTCTCGCTAGAACTTCAGCTCTCTTCTGGAGCAGGAATTATGGTCAGGAAAAAAAAGGGGTATGTAATTTGTTGTGGTTGTGATTTCCTTATTTTCTTTTAAGACGCAAATATCTTTCAAGCATGACTCCTTTGTATACGCACTCCAATTAATTTTTGTTGTGACGTGGTTGACATGATCTTCTGTGCTTAATCAAAAGAATTTTGCTTCAAGTGACTTTTTTAAGCCCCTCCTTTTCTGTCTTTTCTTCAAGGATAAGACTCTTCTTAAGAAAACAATTTGGAGGAAATCATAGTTTGTTGACAATCCAGCTTCCAAATCGCACACGTCTCAGCCATGCAAATTAAACATTTTTAAAAGAAGCTTGAATATTTCCCAGAGAGAACTCAGAAATTCTGGTGATTCATAGCTTTCAATAATCATGGAATATAGCAGTTGCATGCATTTTTGGAACACAAATTATCACAACTGAATTTCTGTGCTTCTTCAGTCATGGGATTTGTAGAAAGTAGAACCACTGAGATGGAGGTCCCTGAATGGATACCTTATGCAAAGGATATATCAGAATAGTTATTCCCATTTGAAAACATGGGATGCATCTCTTTTCCATGCAAAAAGATCTGGACAGTTTCTTTGTCATTCCAGGATTATGTTTGTTGGCAGTATGAGTAGCTATTCTGGATCAGCAAGAGAAACAGACCCCTCCACCCATTCCCAATCAAAATATTTTATTATTCAGATCAAAGTGCCTCCACATGGGCTTTGTCCCTGTTTGCTTAGAGACTCAAAGTAAAGCAGAAGAAGGCTGGTGGTTTTGGGAATGCACTGGTTCATCTTTGAGTTCAGATTTATTATGAAGTGTTTTCATGCTTGGTGTCCATTTGGATATATCATCACCTGCTCTAGGTTTTTGTTGTTGTTGGCTGATACCTGAATTCTAACAAGTAGAGCCCTGGAAATTCTAGTAGCTTGGATAATGGGGAGGCATTTGTCCCATCATTTTGATCGTTCTCTCAGTCAGAGAGAGATGCGAAGTGCTTGCCTGCTGTTGTTTCCTACCAGAATAATTCCCTTCCCATACAATGGAAGCAGGTACTGTATAGGTAGCTTTCACCATCTATGACATTATCTAAACAGGATAATTCTGACAAGTTAGAAGCAAGGAATCAGGAGGATTACAATTGCTTTCAGACTTTTGATTTTTTTGCCACTGAAACTAGTATGGCTCTTCTACTACAATAATGAGAACCACTTTGGTGCAGTGGTTCAGGCACCAGGCAAGAAACTGGGAGACTGTGAGTTCTACTTCTGCCTTAGGCAAAAAGCCAGCTGGATGACCTTAGGCCAGTTGCACTCTCTCAGCTTCTATGAAAGTGGCAACAGCAAACCACTTCTGAAATATTGCCAAGAAAACCGCAGGAATTTGTCAAAGCAGCTGCCAGGGGTCAACACTGACTTGACGACATACAAACTTGTAGAAGAAGAGGGTCTCTCTCATTGTGGACAACCTCTCCATACCCACCCACTCTTCCATACCCACCTACATGCACACAGATATCCCATTTTCTATTCTGTTCTTCATCTCATAAAAGGCAAGCATACTAATACAAAGGATGTATTTCAGTCCAATGCTTTCTAGGCTTTGCTCCAAAATCTTTATAGCAATTGGCAGAAGACTATGCGTTCCTATAAGGATTATCATTTTAAAAAAAATCCCTGTTCTTACTTCCATGCCCTTATTACCCAAGACTTATAAAGGCAGAGAGGGCAGATGAATAGAAGTTTATCATCCAAGTACAAGATGAGTATTTTAAAATTTGGCTAGAAAGCTTCCTCTTCCTTTTCCAAGTGTTGCAAATGACACCCTCTTCCACCTGGGGCTATTTTTAGATGGCAGATGATTATTATCATGCATTCCAGGCCAAACTCCAGCAAAAAGGATGCATTAAACAATAACTATTTGTTGGGGATAAGTAACTGATATCCTTGTTAAGAGATTTTGGAACTCTTTGTTGTGTTACATTATCCATTGATTTAGCCATTATTTTTACCCTGATGCAACCAGAAAGGAAGCTGTGTCTCCCAGTGCAGATACAATAGCTTGTTATTTAAGAACTCTTCAGTATTAATATTTTGTCTGCATTCTTCTAACAAAAAGACACTGAGCCAAACATTCCCTACATTTTCATAAGTAATGATTCCAAGAAAGAAACATCTTGAACCTCTCCCCTAATTTATCCTATATTTGTTATTTCTTTTTGCTCTGCTCATATAACCATCATTCCCACTTCTATTGCTTCTTCTGTTGCAGTTTTCACCTTCCATCCCCTTTTTCTCATTTATCTTGTATGTTGTTTTCAAGTGGTCCTACGTAATTAGAGGCCATGTACTCTGGTGAGTCAATATAAATAATTGTTACTTAATCTGGTTAGGTGGGCAATCCAAATCTGTCGAGATCACTGGCTAAATACTTTTTCATCATTCCCTAAATATTACTGAAAAAGGAGCACTCCTTTGATTTCAATGCACATTATCACAAAGCAGTCTTTTTTTAGTCTCTGCAAAATACTTAAGGAATATTGTTAAAATTGGTCCATGTATGACTGCTTTTGTCATATACAGATCTGTTGTTAAGTTAATGATAATGCTAATGATAATGTTAATGATAATGTTGTTAAGTAACTTCTTTATAGAAGGAGCCTTGCACACTGGGATAAAAGTTACATTTTTATTCTGAGCTTTCGGATCTGAACAGGGGTCCATCCTCATAGAAAAATAAAATCATGCACACGCTATACCAATGACAGGAAAAGATGGTTGTGACCGGATGTAAAAATTAATACCTCTCTGTTTACATTGGATCAACTTTCATCCTGTCCTCAGATCTCCCACTCCTCCCTCCCAGTCAAAGTCTTGAGCTGTCCCTCTTCTCCAACTGTTAAGGACGTCTGTTGAGTTCCAAGTGAAAGATATGAATATTACTAACAAGAAAATGGAAATGAAACTGCATGTGAGGAAAAATAGAAATGTGAAAGGAAACCTATCCAGGAGAGGGAGAAGAAAAGGAAGGAGAAGGAAAGGGGGGTACACAAAGCGGGAGTGTAGCAGCAACTGTCTGTATCACTCTTGGCAGCAGTGCTAAAAACCAGCAATGAAGCAATAGGGTAATCCAAGGAAGGAGAGAGGGAGAGGAGAGGAGAGGAGAGGAGAGGACAACAGAACAGAAGCAACAAAGCAAGGGGTGATCCAAAGGGTGGGGGGAGAAAGGAAAGGAAGGGAGAAGGCACCGAAAAAAGCAGGAGGGAATCAGGATAGGTTTCCTTTCATATTTCTATTTTTTCCTCACATCCAGTTCCATTTCCATTTTCTTGTGAGTAGTATTCATATCTTCCACCTGGAACTCAACAGACGTCCTCAACAGTTGGAGAAGAGGGACAGCTCAAGATCTTGACTGGGAGGGAGGAGTGGGGGATCTGAGGACAGGATGAAAGTTGATCCCATATAAACAGAGGTGTTAATTTCTGCATCTGGGTCATGACCATCTTTTCCTGTCATCGGTACAGCATGCACATGATTTTATTTTTCTCTGAGGATGGACCCCTGTTCAGATCCGAAAGCTCAGAACAATAAAAATATCAATTTTATCCCAGTGTGCAAGCTTCCTTCTGTACAGAATGAATCTGGGAGTCACATTTTTGCCATTATTCATGAGTAACTTCTTTCATCAAGCTCATGCTATTTGCCTTCTATTACTATCACTAATTTGGTGATCCATTATTTTAATATTATCAAATGCTAATTTAACATATTGTACCCTGTTCCAGAGAACAGTAGATAAATGCTGCAGTTTCTGTTAGGTAGTTGTTATGAGATGAAAAGTAGAACTGCAACTTCATAGACAAGTCAAGTAAAATAATCTTTATTTGGTTAATGACCAGCATAAACAACTTCATAACAGATAAATTAAATATTCATTGCTACCACTAAATGTATATATATACATATTTTTCCTTTTCAGAAAATCTATTTTGTGTCAGAAAGATCCTAGCACTGACTATCCAGTCACATCATACTTTCCTGAATTTGGGAATCTCACTAAGGGATATAACAGATATCTCCGGCCAAATTTTGGTGGTATGTCATTCCTGTGATTTCAGTCATACAGAGCTATTATTTGTCCTTAGAGGCAGGAATTATTTTCCTACTTTTCTATAATAGAATACCTTTAATTTTAGACTTTTCAGGTATAATTTGTTTCTAACTCGACTGTTAATCCTTGTCATTCTTGTGCATATTATTCATTTCAATACCTCTGTCTCAATACTAATTTAAGGTCAAGAAAGAACCTGGAAAAGTTCTGGAAGTGAATGTTTCTTGGCAAGATGATTTTGATTCTGAAAACTGTAGTGCATTCTCAATGCTTATATCACCTCTCCACTAAAATATACTTTGAACTGATCAGCACCTGCAGCTTCCCCAAACCTGGTGCTAGCAATGTGTTTGGACATCAAGTGCAATAATTCTCAACCCATACAAATGGATGGCACCAGACTGGAGAGAACTAGGCTAGGATGGGGGAGCATCAGCACTTTTGTTCAGCCACATAGTATGGGCAGGTGGTTGAAGTTTTTGGGAAATCTTCCATAAACCTGACAATTTTTCGTAAAATTATAAAAGCAGGTTATGAATTGTTTGGATTTAGTTGTAAAAAAAAATGATGCCCATTTAGTCCAAATTCCATTTGTCCCTAAATGGATACAGAATAAAGAATAAATACATGTGACCAGAAGTCTGATTAGTGACTGTTTTTTAGATGTGGGAAGAACTTTATCCTTGCCTGACATTTAAAACAGAGCTCAATCCACTCATCAATTCTCATTCCATTTCCCCAACTCTCATCTGTAGAGTAAAAATATATGTTTCTCTTAAGTATAACATTCTGATATTTATTCATGAAAAGGCTTTATGGATGTAGCTTTCTATATATTTGATGTACATACAAACATATCCATGCATTACAGACATATTCCTTTTGTCAATGTAAGAAGCCATATGTTGACCTGCTAAATCCAGGGGATTAATATTGAAAGTGAAATTATGGATATGCTTCAGGTTAACTAGGAATATCTATGTGCTAGATTGCTGCTGAGAAATTAGAAGGAGACCATCATGTTCTTAGTTGCACTGTTGGTCCATGTAGCCTCACAGCTCTGGAATCTTTCTCAGACTATTCGTAGATATCAAATGTTTTATTCTTGAGTTATAGTAATAATTCTCAAACATCTGAAAAAAAGGGCAGAAAAATGGGAGACTTTTTTCACCAGGGAAAAATTTTGAGCAATTGCAGAGCGTTTAGTAAAAAAGTCCCAAATGAAACGACGTGCCTATTTTGGTTTATAATTTTTGACTGTTCATACAGAAAAGAGAACAAGCAGACTGATGTCCTAGTGACAGTGTTTACATTAAATTGGATGCAGCAAAAACTGTATATATGAGAAAGAAAGTTGGACGAGGGAAATATTTTAGTACTACAAAATATCTTCATAGGCGTTTCTATCTGCTATTCCCCAGTCTCCAGTCTTCCTTGGTTAAATCCTCATCCATTTCATGTTGTGAGTTCATGCTTAACTTTTGAGCACATTTATTTTGTTATTTGCTGTTCTTATTGTTATTCCCTAAAATCAATGTCTGTTGGAAACTTATGAGAAAAATCTGCTGGATTTTTATGCAGGACAACAAATATCATTTTGCTATTATAAATGAAACTTCATTTTAATTTCTTAGGAAAACCTGTGACAATTGCAATGACCCTTGATGTTGCAAGTATTTCCAGCATTTCAGAAAGTGATATGGTAAGCAAATAATCCCTACTGAGCACATAAGAAAATAGAAGAGCATACTGCATCTTTGAGAATAAAGTCCCTTAGACTGCTAACATTTTGCAATCCACATTGACCCAGAATTACAGTAAGTTCCAGTGTGTTCACTGATATTCACTCTCTAGTGAATGTACTTAGCCCGACAGGAGTACAATTTGAAAGTAATTTCATGGCTTTAATAATGTTATTTTAATTCTCCCTTTTTGAAAAAAAAAACTGAGCATTTGTATAAGTAGTAAAAAGAGCATTTAAATGAGCTGGATTTTGCTTCACATTCTGGATTTGAGGATCATACTTCATTCTACTATGAGGAACAGTTATTAGCATCTTAGTAGAATTGGTAATATTCAGACATTGAATATGTCAATGGTAATATTCAGACAATATTTGACATTGGGCCTGTGAAGTAATAGGACAGGTAAGACAATTGACAAAAGTCTTTCTATTGTCTGAAAAACTGTTGCTAATTAAATATGCATCAGATTTTATTTTTAAAATTAGTTCTTTTCATAATACAGGAACAGCAAGATATCAGTGTTACTTTAGGGCTCATCCAGACCCTTCTAACTGAACCTTAATGATGATTCACTGGCATTCTTGAGAGACACATCTTCAACCTTTGCTTCATCCCCAACCCACAGCTGAAGTCACCTAACTTCTTCTTTAGCTGATTCAATGCTAAATTGATACCTTTTCTCTTCTTCTAGCACAAGCCTTGCCACATTCATTATTTTGTGTTTATAATAACCTTGGGACTGATTATGCAGGGGTTGGCATCTTATTGGGTGTACTGGGTTGTTGCAAGTAGGCTCCCATTCCTCTAATCCTGGTGATTTCCCTCCATAACTGTTTTAGTTTCAGCAGCAGGAGCAATAAGTACTGACCACCCATAGTGTAATACTAGTTATGCTTTACATGGGTACCTTATTTACACAGAGAGATCAACCACGGGTGGGTGAGGACTGTACCACCTGATCTATGAGTGGGGCTTCCTAAAAAAGCAAGTGAGGCAGAGAATCCTATCCATTCCACAGATTAATATTTTTATCTTTCCCAACCCCCTGACCTTCCTTGACAGGAGAGGTGATTGGGAAATATGTTTCCCAAGTCATAAAATCTACCAGTCACTTAACTGATCTGATATTAAAGTTGTTAAGGTACCACTGTATGCTAGAAGAATAGAAATTGTCTGTCAGAGCAAAGCTATTTTATTGCTTTATTGCTGCTTCATGGACAGAGGAAAACAAATTAATATGTCCCCTTAGAAGACATACACTAACTGCTTCCTTAGCCTGCCTGGGTGGTATGGCTTTTTCTATTTTTTTTCTCCATAACAACATTGTTTAGTCACATACCAAACTATGATATACAATCAATCACAAAAACCACATGATCATTTTATGAGGAGTTACATCATTCAATGAAAACCCTGACTGAGGCACATCTTGCATGTCTGGCATCAGCATTTAGACCCAGGAAAGAAAGAATTTTTTCCAAGTCTGATTCATGGGAATATCTTAGAGTTGCCTTTGATCCTACCACATCTTCCATGTTTGTTTATGCTGCTGCTATTATTGGAAGCTCATTTGTAGTTCTACCTTTATTTTATTGTTAATTGGTTAGGATTCACTTTTGGGGGTATGACATTCAGAGCAGCACCAAACAATTCTAAGAGACAAAATGGCCAATATTTTCAGTCTGAAACATTGGAGGTATCTTGTCAAAGTAAAACACTTTGGAGATGAGGCTGATATATACATTGGAAGAATCCAGAGCCAACAGTCTTGCCCTTAAAATGCCACACATTTTAGCCAGTGCTAAATAGAAAACTGTGAACTAATGAGGTTTTGAATATATAGGAAACATTAGATAGCTTGACACAATCTTTCATGAAGCTGAACTTCCTGGTATTCCAAAGCTATTAATCAACAAATATTCTCTCCATCCACAAGTGGTTCTTATTGTGTATCATGAGTATTGTCCAGGTCTCACACAGAACATTATATAGATGTACTCTCTATCTAGATAAATAATTGAAGTATAAATGACCCAGGGGGTTTTACCTTCATTGCAGGGATTAATAATTTACTGCTATGAAATGCATAACAGTGCATCATCTCAATCATTTAGGTGAACAAGTTTTCTCTCTCACGGCATGAGGATAAAATCTGAAAGACAGCAAAGATATATATATGAAACTTCAATATGTGTGTGGTTGTTATCAGATTCTACACCAAAATACTTTTTTTTAAAAAAGTATTTTACATACACACACATACATACAGTGTGTGTGTATGTATGTATATCTTATTGATATTTAAACAATTATAAGTAAATTTTCTTCAAAATCATTCAAATTAGTAGCACTTATTTACAGACTTATGTATTCATAATAATGTATCTTTTTACTATTATAGTTTTATTCATGTTTTCTGGTACTTATTTACTTATGTGAAATTTTGATGTTTAATCATAGATAAATATTATTTTCTTCCTAAATATAAAATCTATATAACAGTTGTAAGAAGAAGGAAACTATAAAGGAAAAATCTAAACAAAACTAAATGTAAACACAAGCAAAACAGAAAATATATTCAAAAGAAACAAAAGGAGATTTACAAAAAAATCCAATAGTAAAACTTACAATGTTTGTAATTTTTAGTATTACAAATACAAAAATTCAAATTTCAAATTGTGATAGCTATTCTACAGCTTTCAAGCTTTAATTCATACAAATTAATTCATATAAATCATAACAATTCCAGTTTCAAACAATAAATTGAGTCTAGATCATAAGCCTGTAAAACACCTTGAATTCTTTCAGCCAGTACTGAAGTATAGTAAAATATGTTTGAATGCTTAATATTTGACTTGCCATATGATGACCTGGAATGTAGACAGACAAGAAATATACGCACAACCAATTGCATCTTCCTGAAAGGTATTAATTTAAATATTTTGGGTAGTTATACAAAAGTAGTTATAGCCTGGAACAGAACATCTGAAACTCTTAACCCAGTAAAATCTCCCTTTCACTGGAGTTTTTTTAAACAGAGTTTGGATAGTTACCTATCAGGTATGTTGCAATGAATGCAACAGAGTGCAGGGGGTTGGACTGGGTGACTTTTTAGGTTCCTTCTAACTCTGATTCTTTGAACAGAAAAATAAGATACAATATTTATTTATTATATTTGTATGCTGCCGAAATCCAGAGACTCTAGGCGGCTAACGAAAACAACCATTAAAAACAATATGGTGTTATCTGAGAACTACATAGATCAGCATGAGTCCCAATAAATAGTACTTACAAAGACAAGACCCACAATTTGTTAGTATACATTATACTTAATTCTAGAGAAAATGGTTAAACCATTTCTTGTTGAAAGACCCTGCATGGGAAATTTTATTTAATTTACAAAAATTACAGTCCTGATTCTCAAGATTCTCATGCCATCCTTCCTAGGACTACACTGCAACAATATATTTGCGACAACGCTGGACCGATCCCCGTCTGGTTTTTCAGGGAAACCAAAGTTTTACTCTGGATGCCCGGCTGGTAAAATATCTGTGGGTACCTGACACATATATTGTGGAGTCAAAAAGGTCTTTCTTACATGAAGTTACAGTAGAAAATCGGCTTATACGGTTGTTCTCCAACGGGACTGTCTTGTATGCTTTGCGGTAAGTCTTGCTTGCCTTCTGACACACCAATTTTATATGGAAGCGAAAGGTCACTGAATTCATGCGTAATCCAGGAAGATGAGGATACAGTTGGAGAATGGGTGGACTGGTTGGAAAAGTATGATTCAACTATGTTTGAAAGGGACTGGACTTTCTCTAAAGGATCATGTTTGCAGCTTCATCTTTGATATTAGAGCCACAAATGTTTGCTTTTTTGTGGAGTGCTTTGTAGCAGTTTATAGTAGCATGTTAACTATGGCCTTACCTGGATAAAGATAGCCTGATTTCCATGCCTTACATCTTCTTATCTAGGTAACTACAGTCTGTACAATACAGGACTTCTTTTGAAAAAAATCTGGTAATGTCAATGTATAAAAAACGTGGCAGCTAGGGTATTAAGATATAAGATCATATTATTTTAATTTTACCTTATCTTCCCTGGTTTCCAATGTGTTTTGGGGTATAATTAAAAATGCCAATGCTAGCCTATGAAGTCTTTCATACTCTGAAAACTTTTATCTCCACTTATTCCCACCTGATTTTCAGATCATCACTGGAGGTCCTACTTTGAGTGTCATGACCTTCCTTTGTGGGGCAATTGGCTACTTGTCATAGAAATGGAAACCCATAATGATTGATGATGATCCTTTTGGGTTTGGCATGTCAAACATTCGGAAAATGCCTAACTTGACTCTGCTGGAGTGTCTCCCACACACATACTCCCCCCCCTCAACAAAAGAGAAACAATTCTTTACATATTCATTTATTTTAAAAAATATACAATCCAATCATGTGAATGACCTGCAGGATCTGTTGTGGACTGCTTACCTTATCTTTCTGTTGATGAGCCCTTGTGGCCTACTTGAGGCAGCTCTGGATCACACAAGGCCTTTGTTCTTGAAATGGTTTTGGAAAACACTCTTCTGCAGCCTCTGAAAACCATGCAAAAGCATGGTGTGAGAACATACCCCATTCTGATGCCGCCTCCATGGTCACTGGAAATTGTGTGAGAATGGGGCCTGATTTCAAGAATACTTGTTGTTGGGTGTTGGTGAATGCTGGCACATCACCCAAAATATTGGAATAGGTCATCTTTGACATGTGTATCATAGGTTCATCATCACTGTCCGAGCATAATTTCTCTTTATTCTCTGTGTATTCTGGAGGGTACTTCTGAACAATTCTCATTTCATATTATATTCCCAGATAGGTGTTAAACTGACTTTCCCCAATCTAATACTCTCCAAATGTATTGTGTCTGTAATTTCCAGAGTTCCATCCCAATAAATCTGGAGGGTGCCAAGTTGAAAAAGGCAAGAATAAATGTTGCTTACTTTATGGAATACAATACAGTATTGAGGTTTTATCTCTATTCAAAACACAGCAAATCAACTACAACTGCTACAGCTGCCCTTTCAATTTAAATTCTTCTGCTATCTTGCTGCTATTTTGACATATTTATTATTTTTTATATTTAGTTCTCAACAATTGAGTTTATAGAAACTCCTTAAGATGTTTCTTTCTAATGGTAAGATCTTGGGCCCTCTTATTTTTGTATTTCAGTAAGTGAAGCTGACTGACTACACACTTAAGAAACAAACCATCTAAGGAAAGTTTAACTTGTAGCCCCAATAGTATTATCAATTGTTTAATCTTCAAATGGAAACATTGCCATCTGTGGACTGCTGTGAAGAATACAGATGCCTCATAATAAATACCTATGTGGTTTTTCTCCTTTTGCAGAATCACTACCACGGTTGCATGTAACATGGATTTCTCCAAATATCCACTGGATACACAGACCTGTAAACTGCAAATGGAAAGCTGTAAGTATCTCATTTTAAATAAACTGTACAATATCTCATTTTAGAGGAATGTGAACAGTTTTTCTTTTAAGTGGTCTGAATTTATTAATTCATAATTAGATGACCAATTAGAATGTCTCATTTGTATTTTTGACCGTAAAAGTTTCCACTTATCTTTTTAATTATAGAGTTATTTCACAATAGCTCACTTGAAATCACCTCACTTTAATGTTATAGAAAAAACATGGGAAGAGCAATGCTGGATTCAATTAGATGTCCAACATCTGGTCTTTATACTGATCTCTATGCATTCAGCATTTATGAACAGACTTCTCGTGTGCTGGAATATTCTAGAGCTGGGCTGTGGTTTTGGGGCATCTAGAGGGGTTCCTCTCTCTGCAGATTCCTAGAGGATTTCTAATTAATTATCTCAGTTCTTTTAATTATTATTGAGTAAGCATCTGGAAACAGCGTCTCTTTCTTTAATGCAAGTTTTTTGTAGATGAACGTTATATTTCTGACATCTACCTAATAATAAGTTAAATTGGGGTGCGTGCCTGTTTTGTTTTGCATTATTCCATACTTGTCAGCCTTGAAGACCTCTTTCAGAAAATGTGACAAATATGGCAATAAGCTTCCATCCTCAAAGTGACATTTCCTTGACCTTTTCTGTTAGATGAGGGCATTCAGTGGACTTACTATCATTGTTAGTTTTACAAAACATGCCCAGCAATGGTTCTTCCCTGTTCAGAGCTACTATTATGGGAGCAAGTTCTTTAGAATTGCCACCACAGCAGTTTGGAGTATAATGAAGAGCACTGATTGATGTTGAAAATTAAAAAGCCTTCTGCTTCTATAATATTGGCTTGAAAGATGTTTTCCATTTCAGGCAAATAATCCTCATGTTGTTGGTATTAATGTAACACTCATGACCCATTGCCAAGATCTGCAATTGGAACAAAACAGCATGCAAGGAAGTAAGGAACTGTCCTAAGGAATTTGAGTGTAATGAAGGAAACTTTGTCATTCCATATAAAAAGAAGTCAACATTTGTTAAGGCAAAGGAAGGTGGGCAAATGAGCAGCCACCATCCTTGCAGGGGTTCCAGACTACCATATCTATTTATCAATTGGTCTTTTACTATGGCATAGTAAAGATCAGACAGTAATTTGGACTTGTGACATCAGTGATAGACTGGGACATTTCTGCGAGCTATGATTCAGAAGATATGGATAAATCTATTGCTTGTAAATCCCTCTGAAACAGATTTCATTTCCTTTGGGATCCAATTTAGGGGTACCAAATACCTTTGGAGCTCTTTCCTCTTGTTATCAGGTGTTTCCAGATTCAGAGCATTTATTTGTTGAACTTGATCTATATTGAAAGGCCCTTATTGACATAAATGATACATATTAAATGTCAAGGCTGCATTAGAACTTCTAGTCATCAAAACACTGCTAACTCATTGTAACTTCTTATGATTTGGAGAGTTTTGAAGTCCTTTGAGGTCACTTTCGTGGGGCATTTGTTATTTGAACAAGGAAAATGGAACAACATTTTGTCAATGTTGACAAAACATTGTTTTGTCAGAACCTTGTTCTGAGAAGTTTCAATGTGATGCATGTGCAGGAACATTTCTCTAGTAGCTAGATATCTAGATTTCTCTAGTAGCTAGCTATCTAGCTGAGACTGATAATATCTAGCAAATCAGCTCAAACCTAGAAGGTATGTACAATTGACCATAAAGTTGATGTACTATCTGACAGATTTTCTGTCAATGGGATGAGTCTGAAATTGAATCACTTGAAACATATTACAATATTATGCCATCAATTTTCCTCCAGAGGAGGCCATTGATTCTGATCCCTAAGCAACCCTATTGTATACTTTTCTATCATTTTGGTTAACACCAAGATTATAAATTCAGCAGGTTCGGTTGAACATCATCCTGATCTCCTTTCTTTCTATCATTTTCTCAGTTTTCAATAAAACATTTTTTTAAAATGTTTTATTGAAAATGTTGACTACAATAATAAAAGCAAATTCAAATTAAACTCAGAAAATAGAGATAGAAAGAATAAAAAGTGCAAGAAAAGGAAAAAGAAAGTAAGATAAAAACTTTGTAAAGAAGTGACTTCCGATCTTCATCAACTCTTCATGCCCTATATAAGGTTACAAACAAATACTCTTCTTCCCACAATCTGTCCCTTATCTATATGCATATCCATAAATCATCTACTTTTCAATCCTGGTGTTAGCAAAAAGTCCATAAAGGGTTACCAGAACTTTCTATAAATATGCCTCCTTTTAAACTTGGTCAAATAAAGTAACTTTATATTCCTTCCTCTTATTTCTTGATTGTTGATTCAGAAATTGTTGAAGGATTTGCCCTCTCTTCAATTTTTCTTTTTCCTATCCCAAATGTTTGTTTGAGATTTTAACAAATCTCTTTTGAAAATCCAATAAATAATCATTATCTAGGAGTTAGCTGCTATTTTCTGACACCATTCTCCAAAAATTCCTGGAATATTTCAGATGTCATAACAGTTTGTGTCATTTTGCAAATTCCAGTACTAACCAAAAACAAAAGTAAACTTTTCATTTTTCCTCTTTTTCCTTTTTGCCTGGAATCTTTTAGTCCTCTCTAGTGATCAGTTTCTGAAATCATGAAGTCTCAAATCTCTGTTATGATTTAGGAAAGCCAAAACAATTTCATTTCCACTAAAGGCTTTTTATTTATACAATTATTTTCCAAAATCTCAGAAGACTTAATATTCAAAATTTCACTCATTTATTAGTTTTTTGGATCAAAGTCTTATTCAGCTTTTGTCATTTATTTCGAATTCTTTAAATTCTTAAAGTTATAATTAATTTTTCTTTTGTTCAAAAAAGAAGATAAACTCACTAGGTGGCTTTTCAAACTTATCAGTATGAGCTTGATACTAAGACAGATGAGATCCTATTAGTGTACATTATTATTTACAATGCAGGAAAACTTTAATTAATAGTAATGATTTTCTTTTTTAATATGTAGCTGGTTCAGCTTTAAAAAATACTGCATTGGAGTGGGCAATATTATCATGCAATCATCACTATCCTTTCCTGTCAATAGGAAGTGTAGCTTGTTAGTGACCCATAAAATACAGAGATAATGTGAGGAACAAATTCATTGCTTGTCTGTAAGTGGTTCTTTAACTCTTAAAATGTTCACATGTTTTTTCTACAACAACTTTTAGAAATGCAGTCCTTTGAAATTTGTATTCTGATCACACTATTCCACAAAATATAGCACTTTTGCCGAGAAGAAAATATTTGAGTTTAATTGGTAAGAAAATTAACAGTATATTAATTATTTTAAATGCATAATTAGATGTCTGTTTGTTCCAAATACTTTTTATATTCAATTCAAAGGCACAAATTGGTTGTCCTCCATAAAGGGGTGGAGGGTAATTTTATTGCAGCTTTATATTGAGTATGACTGCATGAGTTTGAAGGGGATGCAGCAAAAGATCTTCAGCACTGACTGGAGGGCAAGAGTAGTAGATCATGCAGAGAGACAGTTGGCACCCTTATACTACTAGATATTTCTGGCTTTTGGTAGTCATTAATCATTTGACCAACTAAGTTTTGTGACTTGCTACTTTTTTTCTCATGGCACATGTACCTCAGTGCAAAATTTAAGAATGTGCAATTTAAGAAGTCATGGTTGTTGTTGTTTGGACACACACATGAAGCCTGAAAAATTTGAGGACTTTTCTTTTTATTCTTTTCTGTAGCAAGTTTAATGATACCTTAAATCTCATTATATGAAGGCTAGTTACTAGAGTTAAGTTCCAATGAAAGTCACTATTATTTTCACATTAAAATCCTATTAGTTTGCATGATTAACTTTATTTACAATGCAAGAAACTAAAATAGTAATGATTAATTTTCTTTTTTAACATGTAGCTGGTTTAGCTTTAAAAAAGATGGGTACAAAAGAGAGAAAATAATTGGTTCTCAAATCCAACTTCCATGCAATATTATTCATATTAAACTATATGCACACTGACAACAAGAAAACCAGAACGATAAAAGTCTAGAATTAATGCAATTTAATATACTAAATGAACTATCTCTAGATGAAAAACAAGTCATTTATTATATAGTTTCCTAAGTAACTGCAGTTATCATTATTATGAGGTAGGCAGAAATTCTGAAAAAAGACATTTGGATAAATTGTACTGGGAAAATAAATACCTTCTGTAGTATTAGATATTTAATTTAATCATGTTTGTTTAGAGTAAACACAATTTCTCACTATGTGATATTCATCAGGGTTTTTTCATGACAATAATGTCATTTTTGTTGAATGAAAAATCCTTACATAAATTACCAAGCAACCAAAATATATGCTTGTTTATTGCACTTTGATTTTAGAAAAACTGTGTACCTCTCTGGAGGGGTGTCATGGCCTAGTGGTTAAAATGATGGGTTTATCAGCTGGAAGGCTGGCAGCCTGAGATCAAGTCCCAAATGCTGCATAATAGGGTGAGCTCCCATTATTCGCCCCAGCTCCTGCCAACCTAGCAGTTCAAAAGTATGCAAAATACAAGTAGATAAATATGTATCCCTAAAACTGGTGGGAAGATAACAGCATTCCGTGTGCCTCCGCATCTAGTCATGCCAGCCACATGATCAGGGAAACATCTTTGGATGAACACCGGCTTTTTGGCTATGAAATGGAGATGAGCACCACCCCTAGATTGAAAGGGGAAACCTTTATCTTTATACCCCTGAGATTTTACAATAATTTATCTTTATGGAATGAGGGGAGGGACAGACATGTCCCAATGTCTGAGTTAGTTGCATCCTAGCCTTTTAATTATTTTGCTACAGAAATACTGTAACTATTTTAGTTTGAAAGGGAGTCTCATCCAAAGTATTTTGCTTCATTATCAAGAGGGCAAAACAAGAGTGTAAAATGGCCTTTAAACCTCTGTCATTCTTGGAACAAAAGTAACCAAGTTTGTAACAATCTTGTGACCACACTGCATTTTCAAGAGGGACTCCTGAGGGAAGAATGAATTAATGAATGAAATGAAAGAGGGAGGGAGGGATGGAGGAAGGAAGGAAAGAAAGAAGGGAAGGTGGGTAATTCATATGAATAGGACAAGTGACAGTCCTTTTTCTTCCCTTGTTCTTCTAGTCTACTTTTCATAGGCAGCAGCTCAGTCAAGTAATTCCTTAGCGGTGCATTTCTGTACCAGTTGAAAATAAGAACTAAGCAATTTACTGCTTATTTTCTCTGAAGCAGCTAGGGTTGAAGGAGCTATAGGAGGCAAAGGAAATATAGGAACATCCTGCAAGAAACTGGCAATCTGGGAAACTACTAGGTGGATTACCCTACAGTCCATCACAATTTAAAACCTTTGAATCAAGGAAAGATATAGAAGAAATAGAAGAACATGACAACTCATAAAGCCAATCAGTTTGGAGGTTTAAGGAGAAGTTATTCTAAAAATCAGAAAGTCTGCATGAAATCTGTCTCCATTTTGTGTTTTCCATGAAATTATGAAGAATTTTTGCTTTGTGAAATTATGTTACATTTGAAAGTAAATTTTTTTCTAATGCAAATATTGTTACATCACAGGACTTAAACCCATTATTAACTTGATTATTCTCTCTTCCCTAAGGAAAATAATTCAGAATTAATTACCATAAGCTGGCTTGAGACCATTATCTTTACTGATGGAATGCTGATTTCCACTTCATCAAGACAAAAGCAGCAAAACAGGAGTTGCTGGAGGAGGTGGGCTTCCCATCTCTTCTGAATCCAATTTAAAATACACCTAGGTTTGTTGGGTTGCTTGTTCTGGGAGCTTGTTTCTCTTCCAACAGATGTTTCAGTAACAGGTTAGGTATCATTATCAGTGGAGTGCACTAGTAAAGAAACATCTGCAAAAGAGAAACAAGCTCACAGAACATCAAAACCCAAACAATTCAGCCTTGAGCCACAGATATTCTTCAATACAATACCCAGTAATCTGGAAAATCACAACTGACATCATAATTGCAAGAGTAAGACTTTCATAGAATTACTAATTAGCTATTGCTCTTTTTTCAAATAGCTGGGATGATCCTCATCAGTGTTCAGCTCCTTACTTAACAAGATTTTCTTCTTTGTAATGTTATCTTTAGGGGGATATGATGAAAATGATGTACGTTTCATATGGCTGAGAGGAAATGATTCTGTCCATGGTCTTGAGCATTTGCAACTCTCCCAGTACACAGTGGAACATTTTTATACCCTTGTAACCAGGTCATGTCAAGAAACAGGTACCAAATCAGCAGTGGAGGTAGAGGTGGTGTGGACAGCAAGGTTTGTGTCAGATCTAACTCTTTTCAGTGTCCTGATCACTCCTGAAACTTTAACTGACAATGGGGGCTTTGCACATAAGGTTTGTATGAGACATTTTCTGACTAAAATAGCCTTAGAGCTGGAAAGGATACCCAGTCACAACAACACAATAGAGAATGCTGTGACACTGAGAACAATTTGATGATGGTACCATACTGTCAGATCTCATTATCTTATTTCCTGGTTAACTAGATTTTTGTCTTGCCCTTAGTTTCCACCTTGTAACAGTAGATCTTTGGGCACCTGGAATGCTGAAAAGCCATAGCTGAGATTTGCATATAGCCCAATTGATAAAATGCAGAGATCTTTGTGTGATAGAGTAATTCGGTTGCTTTGGATAAAGTTTTATTCTAGTATCTAGTGTGTCATCATTTCTTGTAAAAGACTCTTCTGCTTGTACCTATGTGATTCAGAAATAAATATTACAGTAAACACAGCATGCAGAAGGGCTCCACTCTTAGCATTCTATTTTAATGAGCTCTTTGGTTGGCTTGGGAATTTTCTTGCTTTACATGCCATGATAAAAACAGCAGTGATAATAATTTTAATAAACATTCTAATCTTAAGACTGATATTACATATCAGATATAGGCAATAAATCAACAA
>JANHZU010009066.1:0-13008 GCA_032468055.1 Acrochordus granulatus | reverse complement strand
TTTTGGATTAAAGGCGAAACGTCTTCGACTTGAGAAAAATCCAGTCCAGATGCCTGTTTTTTAAACTTCGTTGCGATCATACCTGAATGGTCTAGTGGTTTTCCTTATTTTCTTCAATTTCAGACTCTTGGGCTGTTGGAAAAGTGTTATGACCAGTGTGTTTTCTTGATAAAACTCTTATTAGCCTTTACCCTGCTTCATTTTGTACTCCAAGGCCAAACCTGCCTGTTATTCCAGTTATCTTTTGACTTCCTACTTTAGCATAAAGGACACTTTTTTTGGTGTTAGTTCTAGAAGGAGTCTTGCAAAACTGGTCAACTTCAATCTCTTTGGCATCAAAGTTTGGGGCATTGACTTGGATTACTGTGATGTTGAATGGTTTGCATTGGATTTAAACTGAGATAATTCTGTTGTTTTGGAGATTGAACCCCAGTACTGCTTTTCCCACTCTTTTATTGACTACTAGGGCTACCCCATTTCTTCTAAGAATTTGCCCACACTAGTAGATATAGTGGACATCTGAATTAAATTTGCCCATTCCTGTCCATTTTAGTTCACTAATTCCTAAGATGTGGATGTTTTATCTTGCCATCTCATGTCTGACCATACCCAGCTTACCTTGATTCATAAATCTTACATTCCAGGTTCCTATACAATATTTTTCTTTCCAGCATTGGGCTTTCCTTTCACCACCAGGCACATCCACAGCTAAGTGTCCTTTTGACTTTGGCCCAGCCACTTCACAATTGGCATTATTTGTAATTGCCCTCCACTCTTCCCCAGTAGTATAATGGGCATCTTTTGACCTGAGGGACTCATCTTCTGTCATCATATCTTTTAGCTTTTTGATACTGTCCATGGGGTTTTCTTGGCAAGGACACTGGAGTGACTTGCCATTTTCTTCTCCAGTGGATCACATTTTGTCAGAACTGTCCGCTATGATCTGTCCATCTTGGGTGGCCCTGCATAGCATAGTTCATAGCTTAATGAAATTACGCAAACCCTTTTGCCATGACAAAGCAGTCATCTATGAAGGGGGTCTATTGTTTAGTTTTTTAAATTTGTATTCAGAGTGGAACTTTCTGAGTACTGGGGAAAGGAAATTATGAAGGTGGGGAAAACCAAAAGGAATGGCTTCAATCCTGAATTGACCATAAATATTTCAGAATATTCTTGGAAAAACAATGGAAGCAACCCCCCGTATCAGGTTACAATGGCTTAATGGCTCAAACTCTCCTTTCCTGATGTTGCCATGGGAATCAGTATCAAGCCTATTTTTACTGTTGTGTAACTTTCCCTGAATCCAAGCATTGCCCTGTTCATATTGATTCCAGGAAAATGTGTTTTACATCTTCCCAGGAAGATAGTTCATACTTTAGCTTATAAACTAGTAATTGCCATGAGATTTTGGAAACAGAAGAAATTAGTAAATGAGTGGTGAGGATAAATGAGAAAAGAATCAGAAATGATTGGATACCCATTAAATGTTCTCCAAGGAGCTTCTGTATTTAGAGGCAGATTTTCATGCCAATTTTATTTTGAAGATACATAAATTTTATAATTCTCATAATTAGCGCTATAAGCATGGTAAGGAATAAGTTTAATTCAACAGGAATGTGATTATTAAAACCATTAGTCAAAGCCAAGGGATCCATAATTAACTTAATGTCCAGCATCAAGTAAATGATTCTACTTTGTGCTTTAAGGAAGCAATTGTTCAGTGTTGTGCAAAATACACCAGAGTTATTACACTTAGAGCTCTGTAATCTTATAATTAAATTATAAATTTTACATATTTTAATAACCCACTTTAGAGATTTAATTGTTTTATCCAGAACATCAAAAAAGACGATAATTTTGCTTTTTTGTCTAACTTTGTTATCTAGTTCCTGAGATTACTAGTTGTCTAGATAGGAATTAGATAATAGAATTAACATAAAAATTTTGCTCGATTAGAAAAAAAAATCAAAACATCGCTTAGAATCAGTGAGGCCATCTTTTGAATTAGAAAACAGAAATGAAATGGAATCCAGTACTATAAAATGTACATCATGGTATATATGATTATTCCATGAGACGTAAACTAGAACCAACAAACAAAAAAGAAGTTCAGATCTATGTATCCTGTAGTTACCATGACCTATTAATATGACATGTTGCAAAGACAGTTCTCCTAGCCTTCTCTTTCAAATGTTATGTAGTATTTTCTTACTCCTCTGCAGCCTCAAATTATAGGAATTATGGGTGGGGAAAGTAAACAATATTTATTTTCTTCTTTCAAGTCACAAGATTTATTTAATGGGTGTATAGCTGATTGCATAAACTGGAAGTACTATTATGAAGACAACAAACCAGCCATAGATGGGTGGGAATTCTTCCCTTCCCAGACTAGAGCCAAGAAAAACTGGCAATTGAGATGCAACAAAGCAGAATCTGTGCCTTACTTGCAATATTGTGGCAGATCTGCGAAGCATAGGAAGTCCAATAAGAGATATTCCGATATTTTACTGCCCAAGCACGGTTAGATATGCAAGGAATTTGTATGTTTGCAGCTCTCAGAATACTTGCAACATCAATAAAAAATAGTATAAGGTAATATATAACAATGTTAGTTATTCAGAAGTGTGAAGTCAATAGAAAGGAAGTATTATAAAGTATAGAATTAATAGGTATATATACACACTAGACAGAACTTCTGGGTTATTTAGAATCCGCTACTTTCTGTCCTATCTTTCATGTAGCATGTTCATATAGCATGAGTCAAGTATTTATTTGAATGATGGCACAGGGGAAAAAGCTGTTCTTGTCTGGTAGTTTTGGTATGCAGTACCCTGTAGCATCTGCCAGAGGGGAGAGGTTCAAACAAGTTGTGTCCAGCGTGAGAGGGGTCTGCAGATATCTTCTCCACCCTTTTCTTGACTGTCTCAGTATACAGGTCTTTATGGAGGGCAGGTAACTGCAATTATCTTTTCTGTGATCTTGACTATACGTTGGAGTCTGTACCTGTCCTGTCTCGTTGATGCACCAAACCAGGCATAATAGATTACAAAAGACAGACTCAATAATCCCTTTGTAGAACTGTATCAGCAGCTCTTGAGGCAGGTTGAACCTCTTGAGCAGATGTAGGAAGTACATCTAGTGTGCCTTTTGATACTGGTACTAATGTTAGCTGCCCATTTTAAGTCTTGGAAGATTATAGTCTAGAAACCTGAATGACTGTACTACTGATAGTATGCTGCTGAGTATGGTAAGGGAGGATAAAATAGTAGGACTACTTCTAAAATCCAGTCATTTCTACAGTTTTGAGTGTATTCAGCTCTAAGTTGCTTTGACTGCACCACAGGGCCAGCTGCTCAACTTCCCATCTGTACACAAACTCATTGCCATGTTTAATGAGTCAATGACTGTTATGTAATCTGCAAACTTCAGAATTTTGAAGGGGGTCACTAGAACTGCAGTCATTAGTGTAGACGGAGAAAAATAGTGGAAAGAGCACACATCCTTGAGGAGCACCAGTGCTGATTGTCCAAATACTCTAGCCTCACTTTTGCTGGTTATCCATCTACAGATATGGGCAGGTACGGTGAGCTGGGTCAGTTTGCGATAAAGGATTTCTGGGATGATGCTGTTAAATGCTGATCTGAAGTCCACAAAAAGGATCCATGCATAAATCCTTAGGCAGTCCAGATGTTGCAGGCTCTAATGCAGTGACATATTGTCAACATCATCTGTTGACCTGTTTGCTCGATAGGCAAACTGCAGAGGATCCAGCAGCAGATCTGTGGTGGTTTTCAATGGGTCAGCACCAGTTTTTCAAAGTTCTCGGGACTACTGATGTTAATGTGATGGGTCTGTAGTCATTTAACCTGGTGATGGAGACTTTCTTAGGAATGGGGATGGTAGAACATTTAAAGCATGAAGGGATGTAGCACAGCTCTAGTGATCTATTGAAGATTCTTGTGAAGATGGGGCCAATTGTGTTGTACAGGTTTTCAGGCAGGAAAGTGTCATGCCATCTGGGCCAGGTGCTTTCCTGATTGTTTTTGAAGTGACTTCATACTTCTTTTTCTAGAATCACAAGAGGCGGGGGTCCCAGAGGAGGTAAAGACCCAGGAGAAGAGGAGAATTGAGAAGGAGAAAGAGGCTGTGGAGTGTAAGCTCAATCCTTTCTCCTTGGAACCAGGAGAAAACTGGTACTAATATTTTAAAAGGCAATAGGACTTCTGTTAACTTTAGTTCCAAAATCCAAGCTAGAATGTGCTAAGCTTTCTTTTCCACCTTTTCTTCTGAATTAAATCCAAGGGATGAATCCCTTTTGGATACAGCTATCCTGGTTATTTACTGCAACTTGTTCAACTCTTCTCCTGGTGTCACAACAGCTAAGAAGATGACTATGGACCATACTGTTTTAAATTGTGTTTTGTACCTACAAATTAACAAGTTGAGACAGTATTATGTCAGTGTGGCCCACAAATTGGAGATAAAGAATCATTTCTGTGTATGCTACTCGAAATGGATGTGGGAAGCATCACAGTTAGAGAAATCCATGACCTCTAAAGGCATGGATAAATCGCTGCTGGGTGTCTAGGAATCTGAGACAAAACTCTGCAATAACATCTTATTCTAAGATGCACATACAGAAAAGGGCAGAAACATTAAAATACAAGAATCCTGTAATGTAGGAAAGGAAAGGCATCATGATATCATGGCGTCATGGATTTTTTTTAATTGGATAACTCTGTTAATTAAGTCTATCTGCAACCGAGCAATCTGACACACTGTATTCTATCACTGGGATTGAGGTAGATGAACAATTTGTAATTGGCAGTGCAGTTTTTGATCTGACTAGAGAATACATAACTTGGTTTGAGATATCTAAGACTAGAATTGCTAATGCCTTCCAGATGTTTTGGACATCAACTCCTATTAGCCTCAACTGCTATAGTCCTTTATCAGTCAAAAAGCTGGAGAATATCACACTGTCGAAAAGCATTGGGATAAGTGGAATCTCTTCCAGGTTTACAATTGTTCCAGATTTTAAGATCCTATGTTTTTTCACTGATGTTTTCTCAAAGAAAAACTCCCATAAACAGGGAAGCATAATGTGTGGCCTTGAACAACTTTTCCTGGGGAGCCCAGAATCATCTGATCACACTGCCAACATTTGGGAGTACAGCTCTGAAAAACTGGCAACATGGTTTCTCATGATCTCATTCAAATATGAATAATGAAATATAATTCAAGAAACAGACTTAATTCAGATTATAAAAGAACTGTTCCCACACAATGGAGAAAGATAGACAATTTTGGGCTGACACATGTAGGTAATACCATCTTGTTCATTTTGCACTATCACCCTTGTTTGGTTATTCTTCCAAAACAACAAAAAATTGGCCACAACCTGATTAAATAATAAACAGCCACAAGGAGAAATTCTATTCAAAATGTTTATTATGGCATTAAATCCATGAAAATAAAACAAAGCAGACTTTTGATAATGTTTTTCAACTTCAGGATCTTCAAGATAATCTGAGAGATTTTCTTCAAGATATTCTCTAAGTTATTGAGATACTTGGGACTCAAAAGTAATATAATACCATGAAATATTAGTACCATTAACATATGGGCATAGTCATTTTAACAGGATACTTCTTTACCATGATGCAATCATAAATCATAGGCTCAAAGACTTAGGTCAGATTTTAAAAATATCATGATGCTCTCTAGAAACAGGGACTCCTAGAATTTAGCTCCCAAGAATCCAAATTAAAGCATTGCAAACTGATAGCAATCCAACCTTCTCTTCAGCACATCTAGTGAAAAAGAATTCATCATCTTTTGGGATAATTGGTTTCAAACTCCTCTTACAGCTTGGAAAAAAGCATCTGCCTTCTTGTAACTGAAATCCATTATCCCTATGCCCATCTAGAGTGAGAGAGGGGAAATCTGGACTACTTTTTAGTAATATTCTTCCAGGTCTTTGAAGAAAAAATGCTTTCATATTTTCCCATTGTTACTTTGCAAGGCTAATCGCAGCCAGCTTCTTCATTAGACTTAATTTCTAGTTCCCTGATATCTTTATTCTCTTCCTCCAGTCCTTAAATAAAGGACCCAGAACTGGACATGAAGTACAATCTAACCATATGTGGAAAAACATATAAATTTTAAACTAAAAAAAAACAGAAGATAGCCATAAGCAAATATGAAAGCAAGTGTGTTTCATTATTGGTAGAAATTATTTTAAGCTGGGGTAGGAAAGTTTTCAAAACTTTTGAGACCAAGGGCCATGGTTGGTAGGCAGTGATGCAAAATCTTGCAAGTATTGGTTCAGCAAGCCTGTTGCATCAGTCTATCTAATCCAGCATTCTGGGTCACATGGGCTAATTATATATATCAAAAACAGCTGACTACAGGGAAGCTTTGGATGGCTGAGATGGCTTTCTTTATTTTAAATGTTATTAAGTTTCTATTTGGGCATATCCTAATTTCCATCTATTTTTTATTTTAAAAATAAAAAAAATAACATCACTAATTTCCAGCAATTATGAGTAAACCAGGTTTCAAAGACCACATAAGGATAGTTCCTGAAGTAGAAAGGTTCAGACTCTAGATGGATGGATAGAATATAGTTTAATTCGACAAAATAAAATTTCTGAAGTTCCTTACGGTGTTAGGCAGAATTAATTATACCACACAATAGGATGAAGTTTATTATATTAGGAAATATAATCTCTGTGTACAACTTTATGGCATGTAGGAAAAAACAAAAAGATAAATGGACAGATGAATTATTAATCTACTGCCAACTTTACAGCCTGATGTGCAAATGATTTATTTTTAGTAACTAGCATAATTTCTTCACAGAATTCCAAAAAATTTGACAAGCTCTTTGGGAGGAGTCTCTAAGGGGATACAGTACAGTTCTGCACTGAGACATGATAATAAATGACTATGGAATAACAGAGGCTTTTTTCCAAAGTACAGTGCTTTCATATCACATCCAACCACTTGGTCTTCAACTCTGCTATTTCCTAGTCAGTATAGCCAAAATTCTAATATATTTAGAAGCTTCCAGACCAGAAAGAAACATTTGCTCATTACTATATGCTGCGCAGACATTGTGCTGATAAAAATAAGCCCTGATATAATGACCTGCAATGTTAGGAAAATGTGTAGAACATTGAGGTTCTACAGCCACGTTATAATGTAGGCCTAGAGACTATGGCCATGTTTATCATGACATAATTTGGAGCTGCAATTAACTACAAAATACACATTTCTGTACATTCTGTAAACTGTAACAGTTCCTGTTACATATAATTTTTTATAATCTTGCTAGATTTCAGTGTCCCACATCTATTGCTTTTGTATAAAGTATGGCAGTATAGCAATAAATATCTAAAATGTGTACATGAGTACACATACACATGCATTCAGACATGTCGTCAGTTGTTGCTTAAGTGGGATTTTGAGCAAACATCCAGAGCAAGACTCAAGAGAAGGAGGAATATAAAAATGATAAGTAAAGGAAGGACTACCTAAAGAGCCTTATCTTCATGCAGATAAAAACATTAAGTGTAGCATCAAATCTTACTTAATGGTACTTCTATCAGGATATATCAGGAATGTGTACTTTTGAGAAAAAACAGACTTTGACTATCATCATGAGAGTGCATTGGAAGAAATTGGTGTCATCAGAGCAAAAATTAAATACCAATTTAATATGGCTACTCCCAAACTAGCTATTATTTTCTCCCTTCTGTGACACTAAAGAAATTTAACTTGGAACTAAGTTTTGGAAGGGAGCGTAGACATCTATGACAAACCGCAGTTCATCTTCCAATGAGGAAATCTGCTATGACAATATCAGTGTTTATTGCTTGGAGTTCCAATGGGCACATGCATCCAGCTCCTGGGGGTCCCAACTGCTTGTACATTAAACAGCTGCTGTGCCAAAATAAGGAATTTTGAACACAATTGATCACAACAGCAATTCATTGTATTTCATTTTCCTTTAGAAAAAGACAGGAAAAAACACTTGAGTGTGACACTAAGAAAGGAGGAAACATCCCATAAGAAACATCCAGTGGCTCAACCATGACTGACTGACATCCCCCGTGCTGATGTTGGTTAGGAAGGGCAAGTGCAAGGTGGTTATTAGTTCTCTGCAAGCTCTACAGACCAGCAAACAATTGAAACTGGCCAAGTTCCAAGTGGAAATGGAAGACTTAGGCAATGAAATAATTTACTTATTTAATATCCTGCCTTTATTTTTTATAAGTAATTCAAGGTGGTGAACATACTTAATATTCCTTTTTCCTCCTATTTTCCCCACAACAACTCTGTGAGGTGGGTTGGGCTGTGAGAGAGTGACTGGCCCAAAGTTACCCAGCTGTCTAGAAGTGGCCAAGGTTGTCAGAGTAGAAACAATATTTTTAATTACCCAGTGTTTTGCACAATTTCTTCCACTAATGTTGTCATTAAAACATGTATTAGGACAGAAGGTGATATAATATAAAATATCTCAGCAGCATTTGAAGTCTTATGTTCGAGAACCCTGAGTAACAAATGAGATAATGGACAGTAAAGGTTTATGAGATTATATAAAAAATAAGAGTGAAAAACAGCAGCAGCCACATAATGTAATTATCTCTAAATACATTGTATAGTAATGTTTATACATGATGGCATACTATCACCAGGGTTTGCAAGGGATATGTGCTTTTAAGAATTGCATTATTCTGTTTAACAAATCTATTAGCAAAGCCTCATAGTTTTTTTTTACTGAATAAAGTCATTCTTGTTTTAATCTGGTCTTGTTACTGGCCTAGTAAGAGAGAGGAACAGCTCAGCTCATCACATGGCTGCTGTCCTGTTTCTTCAGCTTGGCTGTCTCAGCATGCTAACTTCTGATTTCCTTAACTATGGCTGATTGAATAAAACACTATGGGCTAAGTTTTTACAAAACAATTAGCTATAAATTATGATTTACAAAGCACAATGTCAGGATACACTAAGCCAAAACCAGCCAAATCACATCTTGGCATAGCAATGTGTGAATCCAGCCTTTTTACTTGAGAGAAAGAGACACGGATGGGACACGTAAAAAGCAAGATATATTTTTTTTCAGATTGTGAATATTTATTGTAAGAATTAGTATAAATCTTCAAGAACTGGTCCCTTCCCAAATGGGGGCATACAAGCTTCTCCTCCATCATAGCCTGCAGGAAGCTAGGAGACCTAATATTTCTTTTCTTTTAGCCCTAAAATGTTCCAGAGGCAGCATTTACTTAGCTGAGTGTGATGGAGTGTGCATCTGCAGGTGCACCAAATGCACAGAGGAGTTTTGGCAACACAGAACTTTCCCAACGAAAGCCCAGATTAAGAGCTGCCCAGTCCTGAGCTGGATGAGGGAATGGGGAAAAGGTCAGAGCAGCCATATCTCAGAATCTTTCGGGATATACTGTCCCCAGTAGGTTAGAAGGTTATAGCTTTAGATTTGTAAGAAGCTGTCCATTAGGTGTAAGCAAATAAAGGACTGGACTCGATTGGGTCTCACTGTGTCATTTCTGGGCTAGAGCTTCACATTGGATTGAGTTTCTAGTAGAAAAAGGAGGAAATGCGATCAGAAAGAACCACAGCCCCATATCAAATCTCTAAAGACCATCCCTGCAACCCTGCTTCTGAAATAGTTTCCTACTTGTCCTGCCTCTATTGCCTGCTTAAGCAGAGAAATACAGGCCTAAAATCCCTCTTTCTGAGTCCAAGAAAGGGAAAAAGAAAAGACATCTTTCCTTCCCCCAAGGCTTTCACAATCCAGGGATCCCAGACCAGATCAGTTAACAAACTTGTCTGCCTAAAGCAGCAATTCAGAGAAAATATACATTTTTGCAATAGTGAGCCCCACACAGCTAAGCTTTTCAAGCAAAAGACTCTGGCTGCTATCTTATGCATTATGTGGTTGAAAGTAGATCTTATTATCTGAAAATTGGAGCTATGGTTGTCAGGATACATAGGAGTGTGTGTTTGCAACCCCCCCAATAAACAAACACCTAATGTCAAAGATCTGGGAAGAACCCATGTCCATAAGAGAAAGAAATCAATTGTATTGAATAATATTTTGTGTTTAACTAATACAAATTGACAGACTATGTGCCATCAAATTGGTGTCATATCTTAACAACTACATACATAGCTTTTCTCCATGGCAATCTGTCCCTAACCTGGACTTCTGAAGGACAAAAAAAAATTGGTAGATTCTGAATACTTGGAGAAGACATGGATTGTTTGCAGCATGAGATAGGCCAATGATGGCAAATGTTTAGGCTTGGTTATGTCAAAATTGCCTAATTTGGTACTGTTGGCATACCCCCATGCTAAACCCCCAAACAAAAGAAAAACAATTATTTTTTAAAAATACAGACCAATAGTGTGTGGTGGAATTTATTATTGAGAGGGTCTGGATGCCAGACAAGAACATAACCCATTCTTGCAGGACCACTGCAATCTCCAAAAATTGTGCAAGAACAAGGTGTAATTTCAAGAAAAGTTGGTGTTGGTGAATAACTGGCATGTCACCCAAAATGTCATGATATGTCACCTTTGACATGCATGTCATGGGTTTGCCATCACTGAGATTGGCAATCTTCTGGAAATGTAATTTACACGTTGAGGCCCTGCCCTGTCATAAATGTTCTTTATAAACTGGTCTGAAGACCTCCATTAATCAACAGTAACTTAATTTAAAGTTAATACCTGGAGCCTTTAGTTTGTGCTCAACAGAAGACTTCACTTCCTGCCTGTTCTTTCATGGTTTATATTTGCTCTAGATAAGATGTTTCCTTTTCCTATTCACTGCTGTGGATTTTCTCATAAAATGGCTGCCATGAAACGATTGATTCTTCAAGTTATTAGTGGAGATTCTGCAAGAACGTGTATGGAATCCAGGTGCAGCTCAGAAGCAGTCTTGGAAATCAAGATAATTCAGTTTGAACCCTGGCCCTTTGCTTTGCTGCAAGGCAGCTTCCTTGGGGAAAAACACAATGTTTAAAAATAATAGCTTCCACAGAAACTTTGTTCTTTGCCCATATTCCGGCTCATCACAACAATCATTTTGATTTTGCAGTTTTCACCTTCCAGACTAGACCAACTTAATGGACTAGTTTGATTCCCCCTAGAGGCTAGATTTTGTAAATGTTCAAATGAAAAATATTCCCATAAAAGACTTAGATATGTCCATAGCTCCATGACTGCAGTCGTTTATGTGACCAGTCTTTTACACATTTAATCTGAAAATGTGATTGACATCTGTATAATGATTAGATTAAAATGTGTCTTTTGTAAACATAATTTTAATAGCTTGATCAAAATGAAAATTGTAAAACAGAATTTAGTGCCTAAGCAGAATTGCAGCAAATCACAGAGTTTACAGTTATGACTGTCTTTCATGCTGAGTTCAAAATTAAGAGTTATCATTTGGGGGGAAAAATAAAAGATCCCAGTGTGCTTGGAAACAGATGGGATTTTTTGCTTCATTGTGCACAACAGAGGCAACAAGAACCAAAACAATGTTTTGGGGAAAAAGTTTTTAAAAAAGAACATGGTCATGCTGTGGCAAAAGGATGTTGAATTGATAGTGTACTCAGTTCCATTTCAGTTTCCTGAATTAACTCAATTCAAGAGTGCTAAACCCTTCATCATCAGACCCATTCTCTCTGTTTGACCTACAACACAGACATATTGTGAGATTAATGTACTGGACTCCTTAAAGAAAAGACACAATGGGCTTAGGATACATTACCAGAACTTATTCCACAAATAATATTGGGCATAATTGCTTATGATACTTTCATGAAGAATACTTTTTTGAGCATAGGCTGTAAATAAAAGCTTACAAGAACCTAGTAACTTATTTGGCTATGCACTTTTGCTCCTGATAGAATGACCTCAAGGTGCTTTGTTAGAATCAGTTCAGACATTTATCTTTCTGGTTGAGTTAGTAAGAATACCAGATTTGCACATATTTGAAATGAATTGGCTGTACAAAGCCAATTAAAGGAGCTTCATTATTTATATGAGAATCAAGGTATACGGAAAGATCACTTGACTTATGTTAATATAAAAAGTGAATCGTCTTCTGGGTGTCCAAATTATTTTTCTCATCTGCCCTGTGAATAGATGGTTGCTGAACTGGGAAGTATCTTCCCTTTCTAGTCTTAGAGAATGGTCTACTTCAAATAGATGCTAAAGTGAGGCTGTGGATCAAATAGTTCAACTGCATCTTCATCTTCCTTTCTTTTTGCTTTGTATTTATACTAAAGACGAACATTTTCACTTAATAGGTTCATCAGAGCCAATAGGGGAATTGTTGGGATCTAGAGCTTCATTTAGGAGATACCTTTGAGAATCACATTTATCACATGAAGAGCAGTTTCTAAGTCTTGTTTGTGAGATTAGTGAACCCCTGTCCCTATTGAGACAGTGTCCAAGTGGTTAAGATGCTGGGCTTGTTGGCTGGAAAGACAACAGATTGGCAGTTCAAGACCAAGTGCCACTACAACATAGGTGAGCAACTGTTACTTGTTCCAGCTCCTGCCAATCTAGCAGTTCGAAAGCATGTAAAAATGCAAACAGATAAATAGGTGCCACCTTCGGTGGGAAAGGTAACGTTCCACGTGCCTTGGTGTACAGTTATGCTGGCCACATGACCACAGAAGTGTCTTTGGAAAACGCTGGCTCCCTGGGCTGTGAATTGGAGATGAGCGCTGCTCCCTAGAGTTGGCCATGACTGGCAGTGGAAGCTCTTACCTTTACATAGTGAGTCTTGGGTGGAATACAATAGTCCGCATGAGCAGCCTTGTGTTGGTACTGTATATATAAGAACAACTTCACAAATTGGAATTGAGTAGCATTGGGATTCCAGTTCATGTGGAAGCCTTCACATGTACAGGAAGATTCCTACAGCAGACAAGGTTTCTGTACTCATGATTCACAGGGTATAGTGATAGT
>JANHZU010009064.1:12216-24570 GCA_032468055.1 Acrochordus granulatus | reverse complement strand
TGAATAGAGATGAATTAAGAAATATACTCACTGATTCTGAACAGTAACTCTTGCAGTGTGGAATTTGAAGATAGCTACCAGGCTTCTTGAGATTAGGATAAATGGCTGATACATCAAATCTAATTTTCAAGAGAAAACACATTCAAAATACACAGTCAGAGGAACACCCCCAAAATTAATTTTTTTAACTTTTATTAACATTTTAGCCACAAAAATTAGCTAGTCATTGAGATAAAATAAGGAAGCAGGATGTAGTCTAATCTGTCATTTGAGATGAGTACAGAAATTTTACTATAATACACTACAGGACTGGGGTGGAGTGAAGAACTTGTATGCTGCTAACCTTCCAAACCAGCATAAACAATGGTTAATGATGCAACTTGTTGTCCAGGGCTTCTGTTCCAGACCCAACATCATTTTGGAAATCTCAAAAGGTAAAGGTTTCCCCTTTCAGTCGTATCCAACTCTGGGGACAGTGCTCCTCTCCGTTTCATAGCTGTCCAAAGATGCTTCCGTAGTCAGGTGGCCAGTGTGACTGTATTCCGAGTTTCATGGAATACTGTTACCTTCTCTCCAATTTAGGAGATTTAGGCAATTGATTTATCTACTTGAATGTTTATATACTTTCAAACTGCTAGGTTGGCAGGAGCTGGAGCAAGTAATGGGAGCTCAACTCATTATTATTCATGTACTTATTTATTAAATTTATATGCCGTCAAACTCAAATATGACCTCTTGGCAGCTTACAATAAAAATATAAAAACAACAATATATAATAAAAACAATTAAAACCATTTAAAATTAAATAACCAGCCAGACAGAAAGGGGAGGAGCAAGAATATATATGTGGGGGAAGGAGGATGGTAGTAAACCACGAGCCACCTCCAAGATGGTATACCCCCATTGGGCTTCCAAGCCAGCTGGAAGAGCCAAGTCTTAAAGCCCTTCTGGAAAATTGCAAGGATGGGCACAGACCTCACCTCAGGGAGCATGGCGTTCCACAGGGCAGGAGCCACAGCAGAAAGGCTCTTCTTCTTGACCCCACAAGCCAAAATTCTTTGGCTGACAGGTTCTTCAGTAGGTCTCTTAGCCTGGTCTCTTAGGACCAGGTCTCTTTAGTAGGTCTCTTAACCAGGTCTCTTTAGTAGGTCTCTTAGCGGATTGTTCCCATTGGGGTGAGATGATTTCTCAGATAGCCTGGTCCCATGCCATTTAGGTCAAAACCAACACCTTGAATTGCACCTGGAAGCAAACTAGCAGCCAATGCAGCTCACAGAATAGAGGTGTTATGTGGGCCATTCTATAGGCTCCTAGGACCATCCGTGCACTGATATTCTACACCAGCTGCAGCCTCTAGGTGCTCCAGTTGCTCTTCAAGAGTAGCCCCATGTAGCGTGCACTGCAATAGTCCAATGAAGAGAGGATGAGGGCATAAGTGACTGAGTGTAGGGATTCATCATCCAGGAAAGGGCACAACTGGCACACAATATGAAGTTGCACCAAGGCCCATCTAGCAACGACTGCCACTTGGCTCTTCGAGCAGGAGTTGCAAATCCAGGAGAACCCCCAGACACTTGTGGAGCAAGGCCCCTGAAGGGAAAAAGAGATTCTCGGATGACCACTGCCACCCCACCTCCTCTGCCCTGAAATCTCAGCTGATGCCAAACCTTGAACCCTGCTGGACACATCTCCAAGAAGGAAACTCCCCCTCAGGAGCATCCAGGTCTCAGTAATACACACCAGGTCAGCCTGTTCCTCCTCAATGTTACAAATGAGGGGAGCTTTATTCTTGACTGACCTGGCATTCACCAGCAGCAGCCAGACTGCAGGGCCTCCAAGGGTACGCTGACCAGGGGCTGGGTGTGAGCACAGAGGGTCAGAACATGTGACTGATACTAAATATTGGGGTGTCTTCCCCTGCAATGGCCTGCCATTCAGCTCCGGTAGCAGCCCATGCCCATCACCACCGGAATATAGTCTCCTGTCCAGAAACCCCTGGGGTGATGTTTCCCCTCCAACCCTGACGTCTGCGCTTTCCAAGCCATAAGCTATGCCATCCCCATCCCCGATATCCATACACACTCACAAGCAACCTAGAAGAAGGGATGAAGACAGGAGCTTCTCAGCACTATAGCATAGGGCTCCCGCCTTCTCCCTCCCTCCACATATACAATGCCCACCCCTCCACACTAAGTCCTCTCACTGCTAGCTATAGGGAGGGCTTATTCACAGGTCCCTAACCCAGCTCTCACCTTGGGTGAGGGGCTCCACCCAACTAACACCTCCCCCCAGGCTGGCACCAGCTCTCCTCCTGGAACCAGCCAAACAGGGCCTATATTTCTCCCAATATGGCCACCAATGTCTCCTCTGTCCCTCCACTGGCCATGATACCCCAGAATCCATTAAACAATGGCTAAGCTTCTGGCAGGTGATCCGTGGCACCTAAAGATTCCATCCAGCTATCTTCACTGCTCCAAGCCCAGCTTTCTCCATCATTGAGCAGTCCCTCCACCAAATTCAAGGGAGCCTCTGAGGGCAGCCCTCAGGGGTCATGAGTCCCATCCTGCGGCAGACATAGCTACTACGAAACAACAACTCTGGTCCCTCCAGAGCCCAACCTCCAAATGGCTAACCCAAGGCAGCTCCCTGCTGCCAAGTTCTCCTTATGCAGGGGGCGGCTCCCAGCGGCTGCCCCTGCTCACTCGGATTCACCAGCCCCAAGCAAGCCCAGGAAACAATGTCTGAGGGACAAAAAGTCCTATCGCCACTGCGCAGATGATTCAACCCACCGCCACTGCCACCGTCGCCGCCACACAGCTGCTCCCAGTTGCTGCCATCACCGCTGCCATGCCACTGTTCCCAGCTCCTCCCAAGTATTTCAGTTACTGGATAGCTGACCCTGGGTGCCACGCCGCCACCGCTGTCATCATTGCGCCATTGCTTCTGCCAGTCGCAGGCGCCTCAGCTGCCAAACAGCTGATTCTGCCTGGCAGCTGACTTGGCTAGCTCTGGGAGACTCCAACCACAGAGCAGCCAGAGCCAGCTGAAAGAGCCAGGATGGAATAAGAGCAAGAGTGGGGGTAAGAAAAGAAGCAAGGGGGGAGAAAAACAAGTCCCCAACACCCCCAAAACATTCAAGGGAGCTAGCAGGAGCTCCGCGCTCCGGGTCCACTCCTGCCCACCATCTTAGAAAAAAAAGTTATGCGGTGCCTGGGTCTTAAACGCACACTGCCAACCTTCTGGCCAACAAGCCCAGCGTCTTAACCGCTAGGCTGCTGTGCCCCTTTCAGATTTTTAGAAACCTACTAATATGTACATTCTAGTATTCCTGTATGTGGTGGTTTAAGAACTGTTTCTGACCTACAGAATTTGAATATAGAATTTTATACAGTTGTCTCTTCCTGGTAGAGTTGATTTCTCTCTTTTTTCACACGCTTATTTCAAATCTGCTCCAGAGAATTGGAGGACCTATGGAGCAGATCTTAGAATGTGTAGATATGGAGCTATAGCACGAAAGAGAGAAAGGAATACAGTATGACATTGTACACATGGCGATTCTTTCTCATAACGTTGAATATAAGTCATAGAAATTTAGTAATTTACATTAAATTTACATTAAATCCATGTGTTTAGGACTTAATTATACAAAAAGTGTCATCAACATGACACCCTTCAATCATGTGAGAAGAAATTCACCTTCTGGCTTTTCTCTAAAGATGTTGAGCTGAGGAAGACTATTATAAATAATTATGTTATAATCAATTTACTATAAGCTATATCTTATGCTGTGTGCATTTTTAAGTAAGGAAATAGGAAAAGTATTTTAAATAAACAACTTGAAAACATGTTATTTTCAGTTTCATTTACCTACTTTGTAAACGCATTTGGGAAATATTTGTGATGTTGGGATACCACATTTAAGTTGCAGTATAAAACATTTTGTTGGTAGTCCTTGAAAATCTAAAAGGCCTAATGGGTGTCTTGTGGCTGACTGCCTAACTACTATTTTTTTGTATTTTTTTTCTACTTTCCCCCATTTCTTTCATTTTCTTCCCTTGCAAAGGTTAACAATTCCGTGACCTTAATCAGTTCGTTGCCATGCCTTTTGCACTGTTATTTGATATTAGCACAATCCTAATCAGTTTCGCATTCCTAATCAGTTTCACCCTAAAGGATTTCCTTTGCCTTCTAAGCAGCAGCATTAGCTAAGCAAACAGTTGGCGCTAAGGCATTCCTTTCAGTGTATACAGTGGAACCTCCGATTGCAAGCATTATCCATTCCGGAAGAGTGCTCTTAATCCAAATCGCTCTCAAAGCAAAGCAAGGTTTCCCATAGGAAACAATGTAAAATCAGATGATCCATTCCACGCCCCCAAAATATTCATAAAACATAATTTTCAATGGAATTTTAGGTAGAAATGATTGTCCCAAATCTGAAACACGTAACACTGATTAATACACAATATAAAGCAGAAGTAAATCAAATTAACCAGCACTTATGGATCCACTCCGAGGAAGATTCTGGCCATCTGCTGCTGTTTGGCCAGTGCTGTCTGGGCGGCCGTGTTGGATCAGGAGGATCTGCTGCTGCCGCCGCTTGAGCGCAAAATGGCCTTTTCCCTTTTCCCTCAGCAATGCCTTTCTGAGTCTTTCCTGAGTGGTTTGGAAATGTTTCTTATCATAACCTGCATCCCTGCTATGAGAAGGGAGAAAAGATGGGCAGGAGGGAGATGGGCTGGATGGTGCCATGCGAGGAGGGCTCTGAATGTGTGTGTGAGTGACAGGGAAGAGGGAAGGTCAATCTTTGTACACTTTGAGAAGAGTCCTGACTGGCATGAGGGAGACAAGAGGAAGGAGAGGAGGGTTATTGCTTGGAAGGAGAATCTGAATTCCGGATCTTGGGAGTTCTTTCTCTTGAACAACTTTCACTTCATTTACGCTTTTTACACAGCTTCGTTGTGAGATTTCCCACGCGAGCTCACTGCACGGTGCTCATCTTGCGAGTTTTCGCTCGTTAACCAAATTAAATTTTATTAAAAAATGTTGCTTGTCTTGCAAAAACCTCATGAACTGAGGTGCTCTCAATCGGAGATTCCACTGTATTTTCTATTGTATGTCTGCTTATTCTCTTGTAACCTCTTCCTCTCCAATCAGTGCAAATACAAACATTAATTTCCCCTTGGTAGTTATCCCAAAACCAGCTGTGAGGATTCCAAAGGACAGAGGGGTGGGGAAAAAAGGCTGTAAGATTTACCCCTTTTTCCCAGCTTCCTTGTGAGTCGGGTTCTAGAACATGAACCTTCCCTGCCATTGGAGCTCACCCAGCTGCTTAGGGGTGTATCCTTCTGATGCCATAAGATGGAAGGCATAAATAATCGTTTTCAAAATTTGTTGCCATCTGTCTTAGTGTTCTTTGATATTGGTCTTGCATATTATAAATTAAGCATTGACATACAAATTAATGGCAAGCATGGGTGATAACAACAACTCTTCACCCTCTTCCATTATTGGAAATATGTCTAATTTGCCTCAGAGTTCTGATTTTGCTACATTCCTTATTTCCTTTTCTATGGTGGCCATTATCTTTCATATTTGTTGCATTAGGTATTTCAGAACTATGAAATCACAGTGGAATGTCCAATAAAATTTAGAACACTTCTAGAATACTTGCAAGTGATGCAATGACTATTTCTTATTAATTATAGGAAGTAATGTACTAATGACAAGAGGTGATCTGCCTATCTTCATTTTTAAAGGTTTTCTGTTCCCTCCTAGGTCTGTAGTTTGGAAAAGAACTGACAAATTGTTGATGAAATTAAATCACAAATTATACAGCCAAATACAGAACTAAAAGTATAATGATGTAATCCAGAGGGATGCCATGATTAAGATATTAGACTAGAATCAGGGAAACCCAGATTCAGGTTTACTCTGAACCAGGACATTCACTGGGTAATTTTAGCCAAATATTTCACCTCCTAATGCATGTTTGTTGCACAGGATACTGATAATGCTGATCAAGGTTATCTAAATTTGGCTGCTCAACTCCAGAGAGGTAATTTGAACTTTAATTTTAACTTTTTAAATATAATAAATAGAAGGAAGCATCTATTATCTGGGCAAGACAAATTACATACATATATGACAAAAGTTCAGTGATCTGGGGGAAAAGTTAGGTTTTTAAAGACTTCAAGAATCCCTTCTGCTAGGAGTCATCCTGGAGCTATTGTTGTGGAAATAAAATAGGAGGAAGGTGTACTTTGCACACCCCTTGAGGTCCTAGAGAAAAGATGGGACCTAAATGAAATAACAGCATCAACTTATTTCAAGCTTTGGCTTAAAAGCCAAAGCCATACCTTCTCATCGCACATACACATATACACATACCATATTCCAGCTCCAAAATGTAAAAATGATTTAATTTATTTGGATCATTACAGCAGTGTTTTTCAGTGTGTTCCATGTATTCTGGCCAAATCTAACTCACTTAAATCAACCCAAACACTTTGAAGATACCTCGTTCATTTATAAAGCATGCAAACAACCACGGCTGTTTAGCAGCTAGCTGAGCAGCTCTGGGCAAAAGCAAACCATGGCTGATATATTTCACAGCTTATATACCTTTAACCTACTACCTTACAAGACAAGACAAAGAAAGGCAAACAGAAAGACAAAGAAAAGCAAACAATATTCCCATGATGTGGGAATATTGCTGATAAAGCCATTTGGGTGACCTTGTTATTAGTGATCACATCTTATTAGGTCAGCATGCTAACTATATTATTTTTGAGATATGGTCAGTGAATATAGCAATGTGGCTTTACTGGGCCATTGGTTCATGTCTATTTCCTGCCTCACCACTCAGTCACATATATTGAGGGGGTGCATCTTATAGAATTGGTAGTGAATTCAGCTCACATGGATGTAGGGTGTGGGGGTACCTTTCACACACATGGTACTGTGGGGTTCCATGAGAACTTGATGGGATTTCCTTGAGAAAGTAAGAACAACAACAACAAAAGTTTGCTCAAGTACAGCCAGTTTTCCTTCACTAATGCCTTGCTTCTTGATTGGGTTCCAGGAGTAAAACAAAAAGGTTCCATGTCCTGAAAATTTTTGAAAATCCCTGGTTTAGAGGATGCTTCCTAAATGTATTGGATAGTTATAAGTTGAACAGATTCTATCATTTCTTCATGGAATTTCTCTGTGCATTTTTTCAGTCTTTAGACTGGCAGTATAAGTAGTTGTTGGTCTACAAATCCCCAGAATGATGTTTATTGGTATTCTGAACTTTCATGATACCTTCTTGCATACATCTTCTGTGAAAAGTGGGGCAGGGCTGTTTAAGGGGGTGGCATCAGATGAAGCTACTTTGGGCTTCAGAAAAAGTGAGGGGACCCTAAGCAAGACAGCAGGTGAAGGATTAGAGGGCACAAAAAGCAAATGTTATGTCTGTTTGTCTCCATTGCTCCAGTCCCAGGAAACCACCCTATGTTTGTCTTTGGCCAAGAGGATATCAGCAAGGATATTCACCCATTGCTCCATAGTCAACCAATAACTGGATCAGGATAACAGGGAATTCTCAGCATATACAGTACTGTATATAAACACAGATCACTTTGGCATTTGCGTCTCTTCATGTATTTGGGAATAGGACTAAGGGGACAGGATGTTGCTAAATCTTGGTCTGCCTGTAAAAAAAACTTGCCTCATCTTCAATCTTAGCATAAGGTAGGATATTTTTCTACTCCTATTGCAACCTCATGTTTTTGCTCAGCAAGGATAGACAAAGGTAATACCTGAAAGGTTTCTGTAAGGAATTGCCTAGATATTTGGAGGATAAAGTCACTTAGGCAAGTCCAGAGGCATGACATTGTCTTGAAAAGTTTTCTAGGATACCTGCTTCTTTGAAAGAGGCAGTTATGTTTCCCCTCCTCAAGGAATTGTCACTCAATTCAGACATATTGGACAATTATTAATCCATATCCAACCTCCCCTGTTAGAGAAAGTTAGTGGAGAAAGCAGTTGGATTGCTGCTGCAGACGGCCCTGGAGAAAATTATTTCAGCCTGTTTTTGACAGGCTTCAGGTCCAAGTTCAGCACAGAGGTGACATCAATCACATTTATTAATGATCTCTAGTGGGATCTGTGATAGGGCAATGCAGTATTCCCGATTCTGCTTGATCTCTGTAGCTTTTTCTGTCATTGATAATGCTATCCTTCTGGGACATTTCCAAGATCTAGGAGTGGCAAACACTCTCTTGCATGCTCCTCTACTCTTCGGAAGATATGGTTCCAATTAGTAGTGGTAAGGGGAGAGATTGGGCCCCAGTTGTTAGATGCCACAGGGCTCAATAATCTCTCCCTTTCTATTTAACATTTACATGAAACCACTAAGTGAGACAATCCATTGGCATGGAGTCAGATTTCATCAGTATGTAGATGATACCCATCTTTATGTCTCTGTCCCTGGCTGAATAAATGATGCTGTTGAAACACTGTCCATGTGCCTGGAGTCTGTCTGGATCTGGATGGGGAGGAACAGGTTAAGACTCAATCCAAGCAACATGGAATGGCTTTAGATTTGAAAGCCTACAGATTCCAGTGTTAGTTTAGGATTGGCACTTCTACAAAGAGAGCAGGTTCACAGTTTGGGTGTCCTTTTGGACCCACAGTTCCTATTCAAGCAGGTCTTTTGCACAGCTTTATTTTGTCTGCCAGTTGCAACCTTACCTGGAACTGGAGGCATTTCTCATTATCACTCATGTCTTAGTAACCTTCCAATTGGACACTTGGAAGCTATTATTGGTCCAGAATATGGTGACTTGGGTAGTTATGGGTGCATTCTGCATATTTTAAATGCTATTATTTTATATCTTTGAGCTTGATCCTTGTTAAGTTTGATGAAACAAAGGAAACTTATTTACTGTGTATGTCTGTATCTGTGTGTAGAGAGAGAGCAAGAGAGAGATACACAAATGTACCTGCCCCGAATCCTGCTGAAGTTGTCCTTACCTGGCTTGTTGAGTCCAAAAAGGGGCTCCTATGAAGCCCTTGGTTTTACCCTCCATCTTCTGCTGCCTAGAAGAAAAGAAAATGAAGGATCACTCTCCTGATTGGCAGCTGCAGCAGAAAATGGCTCTGGAATTTCACTGCCATGAGAACACTGAGCGCTGGAGCTTCTGTTTCCATGGTCCTAATAGGGGTGTGTCTGGGCAACCAGCTATGTTCATAAAGACTTGTCAGTGCTGCTGGCAGCTATTCTGGCTCAGTCTTGAACTTTGCTTGGAGAGATTATAAGAGCCACCCCAGCTGATCTTTCATGGCAGCTCTAAAGTAACAGCAAAGAAAAGGTAGCAGATAGAATGGCATGGATGTGTCATTGGAAGACACATACCACAGCTGTTCTTTGTAACACATCAATGAATTATATTGATCATGCTAGTCCCTAGCATTAGACCACAGCTCTCATAATTCTCAGCTAGTAAGGGGCTAATGAACCATTCCCTACTAAACCCATCATCTCAGATTTCTTTAAATGCACTGAAGAAATAATTCAAGATTATCCATTAGTAAGGTCATCTTAACATACCTGCTTCATCATGTGGTTGGTATTATAGTATTCTAAAGCATACATTATTGAACACACAAAGCATTTTAGCAAATTATTCTGGGGGTCGGGAACATTCAAAATGCAGCATTCTTCAGTTATGGAAGATGCAGAAAAGCAGCAGCAGGACACTCTGGTCCCTACCTCATTTTGAACTGAAATAGAGCTGAAAGCTGGAATTATTCTAACCTGAGATGCAACAACAACTTTTGATGGAGGTTTGCAAATGTGCTATATGAAAGCAGCAATATTGTTTCCTCCACTACTTGCAACACAAACAAATATCAAGGTCTCTCTCATCTGAACAAAGAGCATAATCAAACACAGATCTAGAAATTAATGACTACTGTACTTTGGAAAAATCATAACCTGCCCTGTTGTACACTGCTCTGTTCAAAACTTAATATTCTGGGCATGGCTGTAGACAAGTTGGAGATTTCAGAGTCACATATGACTTTCCTGTAAAGTCTCCAGTCCCTTGAAAATCCGTTTGTAAAGTCTTATTCTAAATGGATCAGAAACACATAATTATTAATCATATTATTCATACATTAGCAATTGTATTCACTATTTTAATTTTAAATGTAAATGAAATGAAATTAAGTTTAGTTTTGTCTGGCCTTACCCTCCATGTTTTGAAATATGCTTCCAGCCAAATGTGATTCTCAGGAACAAAGTGATTATTAATCTGTGGAGATCTGAGATACATGATAGAAAGATCTCTTCTTTGATCCCGAGCCTACTGATTTTGAAATGCATATTAACATTTCAGTACACAGATTTAAATTTAATTATTATAAGTACTATAATAAATATTGTAAATAACTCTAGTTTATTCAAAATGTCTGATTTCTATCCTCTCTGTTACAATGTGAAGGTTTTCCAAGTTGTTTAATCTTGCTGATTTTGACCAAAAGAAGGCTCAGTGGAACTGATTGCTACTTTGGGTGATTCACTAAGCAAATGCTGAATATGAAGCAGGCAGGTTGTCTTTGGAAGAAGAGGCATTTAATCCGGCTCCTCCTTTTGCAAGCATCATGTGAATCAGCAACTAAACCAGAAATACTGGTAAGAAAGAGGTGGAGAATACAGAAAAGTAAACAATCTGAAAGACCAAGAGAAAGGAAGGAAATCCCAGAAGGCTGCTGGTTGAAGACTCCTGGACTGGTGAGGAGTCTTCCCAGCAGGAAAAATGGAAGAAACCAAGGTAGACATTGACACTCTCATTGATGAAATGGACTATATTCCTGGTCACTTTCATCTAGATATGAATTTAAATTTTGAAACGTCTGCACCAATAAGCTTCCAAAGGAGAGACTTGAAGTTGAGAAGAGAGAGTCTCCTTTATGAGTTGGAATTTGAAACTGGCTCACAGCAATATGCCATCCAAAACCTTCTTGGGGTATTTTCTTTCTACCTGGAGGAAGTGGAGCAAGCCAAGGAGATTTTTCTGCATATCACTCAAGAAAAGCCTGAGAATTTAAATGCTTGGGCCAACCTGGCCTACATTTACGACAGGCTGAATCAGGAGCAAGAAGAGGCTGAGTGTACTGAAAAGCTCTCTCAGTTAATGTGTTTGGATTCAGAAGACAAGCTGTACCAGCTCAGAGCAGCCCGTTGCTTGGCTGAACAGGGCTACGCTTATGCCTTTGATATCAGGCTAACAAACGAAGAGGAGAAGATGGAGAAACTGACCGTAGGTCTCACTCTCTACAGCAAGGCTCTTGCTTATGGAAAGCAGGTAAATAAGTTACCATGCATCTTTGTGTCATTTTGTATTTAGTGGGAGACTGGAGTTCTAACACGTAGACTGAACAAATACCAAGAGGGCAGGTCATGGGCAAATAGGCTCCAAACACCAGGAGCTAAGAGTCAGAGGAATTTTGCAGGGAAAAAAAAGTGGATTCTGTGACCCAGATGATGTGGTACCAGGAAACAGTTCCTGATAGCTTTCTTCGGTTTAAGTTCTCCAAATATTTTGGGTCTGTCAAAATCCCCAAACACCATGATTATTGTCCATGCTGAAAGAGACCAACACAGATGAAGGTCGCTATGTTGGGAAAAAGGCTTGTTGTGATCATCAAGCTCTTCAACTAGATAACTGGGTGCAAAAATACAGTAAGTGAAAATGGCAATGCCAGTGGGTAATACTGTGAAAAAGGATTTTTTGGTGGAATCTTAAGTTTGTATGTTCTTCTGTGTTACATAGGTTAGCATATTTTGTGAAATTAGCCATTGTGGCTTATAAAACAGAGTTTATGGTTTAGTGCGTTCTGCACAGTCTATAGTAATTTAATCATGAAATTAAAGTTAAATTATGATGTAGCAAACTGTGCAGAACAGAACATATTACCCATTAGTGAGTTATGGCTCTTCTTCCAAGAGGTTAGCAATGAAAAGATTCCATGCTTCACATTGCTTTTACTAATGAAGGAGTTAAAAAGACCAAATATATAAATCCTAGGACGCTGTAACTAATTGCTTCATGGCTGGCTGATGCATCTTTATAGGCACTTTTCTTATGACTACAAGGAATATCCAGTCATAATCAAGGCAGGAAGAATTTAGGTTAATGGGTTAAAACATTCAAACTTGAATTTCAAAGGTGTTCACAGGTTTCTGAAATGACTGGTCCATTACAAACAATCTTGAGTTTTAGTTTTCTGATTAAGATCTTCATTATTATAATTGGTCCCACAGTCAGCCAGATGTTTAGACTGAATATGGCATTTTATTCACCTATT
>JANHZU010009060.1:277859-289130 GCA_032468055.1 Acrochordus granulatus | reverse complement strand
AAATCATTCTTTACCCATCAATTGTAACAACTTCCATTCAGTTGTATGAATCTATCCCACTTTTTTTTGTAGTACCTTGGAGTCGGTCTTGACGTGTCCCGGCAGTGTTCTTGGCAAGATTTTTTCAGTGGTTTGCCACTGCCTCCCTTCCTGGGGCTGAGTGACTGGACCAAGGTCACCCAGCTGTCTCTGTGCCTAAGTCAGGCCTAGAATTCAGTCTCCAGGTTTTCAACTTGATGCCTTAACCACTACACCAAATTGAGTCTCTCAATTCCTTTTTAGTATAGTATTAATGTAAACTTTTACACGTATCTCCACTTCAGTCTGTTTTAAGCTTCTGTTTAATTTTTGCTTCTTCATGTTATTTAAAATATGTCTTCTTTTGAAGCTTTGGTGACAGTAACTTCAAGTGCACAAATGCTTTCAAAGATGTGTTATAGGAAAGACACACCTAGAGTGTCAAATAATATATTGGCACCTCCTTGTTTACTGTTTTGAAAGTCAAGTGTACTTTTAAATCCCAGAACTCAATAAGGTATTGCATATATTATCACAATTGCATCAAAAATGGTTGTGCAATTAAACTTCAAAATAAAAACACCTGATTGCAAATATGCATAACCTTTGCATTTAGAATCTCTAAAACCAAATCTTACTGCCACACCAGCAATTAGCATGCATAGGAAAAGGGCTGAGGATGGGATTGATGGTACGTAGAGCTGTTCCAGTAATTTGTGGGACAGCCCCATTTGAAATATTGTTTGCTTTTGATCACACTGTCCTTTAGCTCTAGAAGGCCAAAACATCTTTGAAGAAGACAAAACATCTTTTTGGAGCTTTATAGAATTATGGCTCCGTACAATATTAGAATTCGGAGACAACAAAATGGATGGTTAAATGGCTTCAAAATCGTTAAAAGAAGTGTCACTTCTCACAATGCATTATTTGGTTAATTGATATATGCTTTGATTTTAATTCTTCATATCCCAACTCCCAGAGCATTTGAAAGACAATCCCTGCCACGGCGCAGCCTGAAAGGCAGGACACAAAAAGGAGATGGCAGGAGAGCTGTTGAAGCAAATAAACTCAGCCACACTTTTTAAAGTTACAGTTAAAATTTATAATCTATTGTAATAGATCAGCTTGAAGAAAATCTCTCTATGATGCTACTCAGAATCAATGCTGACTTGATGGCACATAATGAATGAAACTGCAAGTAAACCATTTTATTTTTTTATTTATTGAACTTATTCACTGCCCAACTCACTGCAAGTGACTCTGGGCGGCTATGTTTGCCTTCCTCTGAATACTGTAAGTAAATAAAGCCTCCTTCACTCAAAACAGATGCTTAGTGAACACATAACATTTCCATGAAGTTTTCCTTGCAATGATACCAAAGTGCTTTGTCATGTTACTTTTCTAAGTTTTTTTCCTTTACTTCCTAGTCAAACACATAACCCTAAGATTTCTTGCTGGCCTCCCGTCCAAGTGCTAACTACATCCAGTCCTGTTTAATGTTTTGAATCTGCCATCAGCAGCTAGATTTTGCCATCTGCTTTTGACTCCAGCTACTGTAAAGATGGCTATTTATTTAATTTCATTATGTATACTGATTTGTCCAAGGCAGTAGCCTATTGAAAATATTGTAACTAAATGAGGCATCTACATTGGAATACAAATTTGCAGATGCTATGCATTTATTGCTATTGCAGATTGTATTAATAGTTTTGAAAATTATATTTATTTTTAAAATGGTATTGTTCGTGTATAAAATATTGGGCCTAACTGCACAAGTTGGATTTAATTATATTTTGTGTCTTGATTCTAGGGAGACTCAAAAATATGAGAGTTGAACCTAGGTAGTATTTGGATGAGGACAACCAGGAAATCCCAAGGTTTTAGATTATCTGGACTAGAATGCTTGACAAACATTCACCTTCCAGTTGGATTGGTGCTTGAGATGTTAAGATAAATTAAAATCTTGTGTGTACACTGATACCAATTCTGTATTTCGCCAAATCTCCATTTATTTAGATAATACTAACATCTCCAAAGGAATTTTAGCAAGTGAAGGAGCTGTTAAAAGGGAAAGAGGGAAGACAAAGTACTATGTTAATTATCATAGTTTGTTTAGCAACATTTATTTCCTTCTCAATTTTTAGTTTATATGCAAAGAAACACCATAGCATAATTGGTTTGACAGAGGCTCACTGTTATCGATAGTACTGTAATAAATACAGATATACCCAACTAGACACCCCAGTGATTTAAACACAATGCATAGCACAAAAGGAGTTGCCTCCTTCCCTATAGCAGAGCATGTGGATCTGGAGGCTATGCTTAAGAATATTTTAATATGTAAATTTAGCAAGTGGAGAAAAAAAATAAGCTCACATATTTCTATGACATGGAAGTGGTCTTCACACAGGCAATTTAATGATGTAACCCAAGATTATACAAATGAATGAAAGCTTCTGTTATCAGTAAGGCGACATTTGGTTTAACACAGAAGAAAGATAATATGATCAAATACCTTATTTCTGGCACATGAAATATTAGTACCATTCAATCCACCAAGAGGCAATGAGATTGCAAAATACAGAAACAATCTACATTATAATATTCAATAATTGTTCTGTAAACATAAGCCAGAGTCCCAAAAATGCTACACTGGTGCTGTTGGGAAATTAAAGCAGCATATTTAAATATTGTACTTAATACCCTTACATATGCAATACATGTTTCATAAAACTTTAAAAAATCAAAACAAAGAGATGCAAAGTTAAAATGATTTTCCCCTTCAAGGAGAAGTGCAGAAAGTGCATTTTATCCCCAACAGTTTCCCACTAACTCAATGGACTCAGTACCTTGGTTCTCTCCAAAACAGGTTCCAGCTGCAAGAATGCCCAATGCCCACACCTGAAAGAAAAGCAAACCTTAACAAAGATATCTGGATCAGTAGTTCTTTCAAGTAGTTTTGAAGCATTCTGCAAAATTTTCAATAACACTTTTAAACACACAGCCCTGCTTTGGAAAGGCGTATTTTTTATTTTACAGGTCTCTCCCTTCAAACACTTAAGTAGTGATAGATAATCCAGTCATTTACCCTAATCTGAATATCTTTACATTATATATCATACAATGACAAAGCAATTGCTCAATTGTGCATTTGTGATTAAACACATACTGCACATGATGGATATATACACCATAACTTCTGGAGAAAAAAAATGTGAAACTGCAGCAAAACAGATTCATATAGCAATCTCACATTAATTTCTAAGAGATAAATTTATCACAAAACACATACTAAGCAGGATGTGTCCACTATCACTGAAACATTTCCCCTCCCCACATACAGTGCCAATCAGAAGGAAAAAAAGCTTGCAAAGTTGGCTTCAATATTCAATATAATTATAACAAAAAGAAAAAAGCATCCTGTAGTTAACGATATTCAAGAGGTTTAATTTTATTTCAAATATAACTAGGAAATTATTTGGCTAATATTCCTAAAACATTACCTGTGAAAATAGGAATTATACAATATATTCTGCCATAAAAACAAGCTTTTGTATAATAAAAAGCAGGACTAAACCTGGCAAACACCATAATATGCTTTCCTATTTTATCACTGTATTACATACAAAAATGAAAGCTAAACTTCATGCTTTACTGAGAAGATGCAGCAAAGTTAGTTCCTTTTAAAACACAAAATAAAAACTGGTAACAGCCTATTATTGTACATTCCATTGTACAAACAAACAAACCTAAATAAAATCAGCCAATTCATGCTAAGAAGTTAAAAAGGCTTGTAATTTTTTTAATGAATCCAAACTAAAGCATTCAAAAATATGAAGCTTTAGCTGTGACCTCTAATTTATAGTATTATTTAGCTTTTATACTTCTGTTCATACGTACATAAATGCTTGCACATTTCCAGTTCTGTTAATATTACATTGTCCATAGAATAAAAAACATGGTTTTCAAAAATGATTCTTTCAGTTAAACTAATTAACATGAGAATTATATCGCACAATTATGTCATGCTTGGAATGATGTATGGAAAACTAATGATGAATATTAACAGGTAACCTTTAAAGAAAAGAAACACAAATGCTTTTCTAATATACTTGATCATTTTAGAAGTAAAATGTTAGAACATACCATAATGTTGACTATAGGATAGTTTTATTATGTAAGATAAAGGACTGCAACACTCATCACATCATGCGTTCTTTCCTTGCTGTTTTTTCCTATCCATTTTAGAATCTTTATACACTATTGGAAAAAAATATTAACAGCTCTAAAAATGCTTCAATCCTAACTGACAATAATGTCAACTCAGAATTTGTAATCAGCCTTATTTTGTAACCAGTGGAACCATAATGTTTAAGCTAGAATAGGTCTATAAATTCATGCACAAGTGACTAAGAATTGTGAAGTTTTTCTCTACTTCATTTCACAAAGTACTTTGTGGAATTGCCTTTAAAACTTTCCAGAGTCTACAAGACTGAATTAGGCAGGAATTGTGCTTGAGTATGCTAACTGTCACAGATGGCAGTTCAGATATCACAATAACCATAATTTATAATAGTGTTAGCAATTCTAGTGCTTTCCAAACTTACATCATTACTCCTAACTATTGGTCATACTACTACAGATGTTCCAAATCATCTGCAGTACAGTCAGGGAAAATAGGTTTACTGCAATTGAAATAAACTGCACTGAGATTTTGCCTCACATGCCTTCCTGTCCCCTCTCTTATATGGACAAAAGAAAACCAGAAGCATTTGCTTCTCTTTTGATAAAATCATTTTTGGCTATTCCAAACCTGACAAACTATAGCTAACAGAAGTAACCAAATTTCTTGATAACAGTTTCAGCCAATTCAATGTTATCCCTTCATTTTGTTTGAAAAAGACAACTTCAAACTAGGGACTGAAATAATGGTTTAGGATTTGGGTAGAACACTAAACTGAAAATAATAAGCGAAACCTCATCATTAGTCCTCATGGATGCACTGGAGAGAAATGCCATCAACTCCAAGCTTGTTGCAATTCATTCCTATTGCACAAATAACATTTATCATGATATCTGAACCAATGCTGCAAGCAGCAATCTTGTTCTATAGGCCACTGCCTAGAATTCACTATGAATATTTCAGCTAAGTAATTTTCTCCAACAAAAAAATAAATGGCTCAGTAAAGTCATAAATATTTTTACAAAAGTAAGAAATATATTAAAGTTTTAGCAAATATATGCTGATGAATTTGTTGTTACATTTTTTCCATTTTTAATTATAAATTGGATGCAAAATTTCTATTCCACTATACCACAGATAACAGTGCTAAGACAGAGATCAGCTCCAGCTCTCTAGTCCCAGCAAACTCTATTATAGAGTTTAAATTTTAAGATCTATATAATAAGAAAAAAAGATAAGTTTATCCTATTTTTGTCTGAACACTTAATCTTACAACTCAGGTGATACGTAAATTTTCCAATTCGTACTTAGTAAGAAACTGGTTTTTGTTATGTCACAGGCCCAACACAAAAATGGGATCTTTGTCAATGGTATTGCACATATTTTAAATGCCATCATTAATGCTACATAGCATTATGTATTTATTTAAAATAGCATTCATTTTCACCTAATAGGAAATCTAATCACTTCCCAAGTAGTTAACTTTTTAAAAATATTCTGTCAAGTTTGGTATCCTCTTATAGTTCTAATTTTTAAAAAGGCAGCACACACAAATCAACAAGCAGAAAGAACAATCTCAATAAGAAGCTTATTACAAACTAATTTCAGGAAAAAGAGGTTATTGAAGAATAATTTTAATTTTTAATTCAATGGATCAGGCAGAAAGTTGAAACCGGCTCTGGCTATTTTATATGTTTAATACAAACATATGTTGTGTCAGGACAGCATGTTCTTTTCAACAAGATTTCACTGTTGTGACAAGGACAGGAACTTCAATAATTACATTTCTTTGCAACTTCACTTTTTAAAAGTAGTCTTTTTTCTTGCAATTTGTAGTTGAATCCATACTTCATTCAGCAAAACTTTGGGAATTACAAAGATGATTCAAATTGTTTGTTGGGATGAGGCTCCACTTCTAATTTTACAACAGGTATGCATTCTGATTTAGTCCTCCGAGTTTTGTGATGTGGAGAATCAATAACTATTTCAGAGCAAGAAATACTAACTGAAGGGGACTTTTCTATCTTCTTTGTAGTAGCCTTTTCTACAGTCCCACAACACTGCTTCAGAGCACACTGGGTTCTGCAGGGAAGTTCACATTTACTTACAGCATCATCAGAACTTACAATGGCAAACTCAGGTTGAATGGTTGTTGCATGTATCCCCTCATCATGAAAAATCTCCTTAATATCTTTTGCCACTTTCATGTATGATTCTGGATCTTTGCATTTTATATGAGCAGTGCCAATTATCCTGCTTCCTGCAAGTTGCCAAACATGCAATTCATGGACAGCTTCTACTTCTTCCAGTTTACGGAGTTTCTCATTTAAAGAGCGAATATCTATTTGCTTAGGAACAGTTTGTAAAAGAATAAGAGCAGATTCTTTAAGCAGAGGATACGTAGTATAGAGTAGAATGCAAACCATGATCAGACACAGCGCAGGATCTAAATACAGAACCCAACAAGGACCAGCTACAGGAATTTGCTCTAGTTCCATTGGAGAAAAATGAGTGAAGTTTTTACAGTGGTTATTAACACAAAGATTGATGCAATCCCCAACCTTTGGGCATGGAGTCCAATAAGAGTAAAATATTATGGCATTCACTACTACAATTACTGAACCCAAGGCATCTCCAAGAACATGAAGGAATACTCCACGCATATTGAGCTGAGCACTAGTGTCTTCTTCAATCTCCATGTCTATAGAGGAGTGACTGCTAATATTTCCATTTGGTTGCAATTCCATTTGGCTCTCTTTTACTGCATCACCTGTAAAGACAAGAACAACACTGTTATACAAATATAAAATCTGTGCCTGAGTTAGCAACATTATGTCAATGTAGTAAATGAAGGAAATCAATTCAAAATAGCAGTTTTCTTAGCAGTAGACCATATCCAGAAATATTTAAGTTACTATGTCTGTCTTATGGAGACAATGATCTCGCAAGAGTTCTAGTACAGGGAGCTTCAACTTTTTTCATATCCTGGATCTGTCTTGCAATAGAAGACCCAATGTTAATATTTCAGCAAATAATAAAAATTATTCTCCTTTTAAACTTTCTAACCTTAAGCTGTGAATTAGAATAGTGTTATACAGTAATGCTGATGTAATCCTTAAGTTGTATAGATGATTCTTCTCTGGGTCCTGATATCAGCTTCTGATCAATGCTTTAGAGCAACAATCCCTTTCAGGGTACATATGTATTATATCTTATATAAGGACTACCTTAATCCCCAGACATACTGTTAATGATGTTAATTGTCTACTAATTATGGAGTTGGCTAGCAGTTCTGAAGAATTCCATATTGCAAATGGCTGCTTTATGATTCATAACCAATCTCTTTGCTCAAATACTCATTAGCTTTCCTAGATTTATTAAATTAAAGGAAAATTCTAATCATCATAGTTAGAGATGAACAAAAGGAAAAAAGAAACATATAGGCATATAGTGAAAATTTGGAGAAAGAACTGAAAAATTTGCTATTTTCAAAAATAGGGTCTTCTCTTGAACATAATCAACTATTTACTTTCAAAAATGAGATACCCACTATGCATAGCACACGCACAGAAAAACTATCACTACAAAGATATAATACATATGTCTGTAAATATAATGCATATGCCTAAATGCATACTCGCAGTGGAAATTATCAGTCAAAAGGAGAGAGAATTAAGACTTGGAGTATGACAGCTGATGCCTTCACTGTTGACAATACTAGTATATGGGAGTTCAAATCCAAAACATTAAGAAGAGCATCAGATAATATATCCTGACTATCTCTTTATATTGTTAAATGCAGTAATTGATATAAAATAGAAGAATAACATAAGTGAAATGCAAAGTATTCTGGATTTTGATACATAACAGTTCAATCTAGGATTTGTTTACAATCACACTATTATTCTGAGCTAACTCACAATGATTCAATTATTAGACAAAATTATTTTCATCAATCTCTCTTCTTGTAAAACTTATCACTACTTCCACTGAATTCTCCACAGTAGATGGGGGAAGGTGGACATAAATTTTTCTGTTCAGGAAAGTTTGGCAGTTTCAGAGTTTATTCGTTTGTTTTTTGAGTGATTTTGAGAAGCATGAATTCCATGGCTAGCTCCAATGGCTGGGAAAGAGATGGAGTAAATCAAGTAAAAAAGCTTCAGAGAAATTAAAGTATTCATTGTTCTTCCCTCTAGCTAGTCCCCATATGATTACACTCAATTATGTTGAAGACTATCTGCTGTGGATTAAATAGATAGGAAGAAACTGGAGGCAGTCTCTCAAGTGCACTATGCATATACCCATGACTTTGGCCTCTCAATAGTCAATCCCTGATGGTCTGCTAAAAATGGACTTGTCCTGCTCATCCCCTTCTCAGGCAGGCTTAGGCACAGGGCCTAATTTAAATAAAAAAGTGATAATTGTAGTCAATTAAAATAAAAAGATAATTGCCAAGTACAAGTATTGCACACAAATGTATGCCTACAATACTATGCAGATGAAGTAACATTTACTACAAAAAATGTCCTGAAAGAAAAAAATGTCCATTTACGGAAAGCTAATAAAAGGACAAAGTGATGGAGTACTGTCATCTGAGAAAAGTTTGTACTGGGAATCCCACTGTTCTGAGCTTCCCAATAATTTTTTTTCTATGTACTAAAGCATTTTATTTACTTGAAACTCACATAATAAACTAATTTTAATTTTTTTCATGTCAGATAATACTGTCCAAATACTTGTGCTGACTTTAGATATTGAGACAAAAATGCAAAACAAATCATACTTATTGCATACGGAAATTTGCATACAATATTCAATTTTTTCCAGAAAACCCATATCTTCAGGAAGGAACTATATAAAACTGCAAATTGAATAGGAAGGAATGAAAATTCACTTTTGTCCACTCTCTTAGTGAAATTCTAAATTTGGATCAGCAGCATTCTGCAGGCAAAAAAATAAGCAATTGTTTTCATGCTGAAAAAGAGAAAGGTCGAAACAGCTATTATATCAAGAGAGGCCATTTATCTGTATGTTATATTACAAAATGGATTTAAGAATAGTTAGGTTGCAGATGCTGATGAAAAAATTCTATTTGGTCAATGATTCCACAATGTAACCGGTAGAACTTGAATCATCTCCCACACTCATTTCATTAAATTGACACCACTTCTTTAATGATTTTATATCCCAGTGGTGATCAAGAGTTAAATTTGTGGGTGCTGAAAACAGCAATTATATATGTATTAATATACCAGGTATTCAGTACATATGTGCTCCTAGTTAAACATTTGTGAGCTTAAAACTTTCAAGCTGTAACAGCCACTACAGTAACTACTTAAAGAGAGATATGTTTGTTCTTAGGACCAAAATTCTGTGAATAAGGTTTGAAAAACTACTACCATGATGAAAATGTTGTCTTCAGATTAACAGTCATTCCAATGAACTATTGCCAGGGCTAGTTTATGCCTTACTAGTAATTTGCAAAATTCAGATTAAAATAATCTGGTTTACCCATAAATACCATCACCAAATGCTGGGTCATTTCCACAAATAGACCTACTTTTTAAGTGTGAATTCATGTTGCAAAATCTTTAGTAATGAGGTTGTTGCTAGATGTGGAATTCTAAAATCTCTATTTTAGACTGACTAAATAGTAAAATAAAAGTTTTCATCATATTTAGTCATAGTTTTTCAATTTATAATTAAACTCAGATATTTTTAGGTGTGGGAGTAACAGATACAGCTGCATAATCATATTGGAAGTATTAATCTTACTGTATAGATCAGCTGACAATAATTCTAAAGACAAATGCAAACTTTTAAAAAAAGCAGTTCCTTAGATACTGATGCCAACAGATGAGTTGTAACAGTAGCAAAATATCCTACTAACCAATCTGCTTTAGAACTATAATCCCAAAATGAATTAAATTATGAATAAGTATTATATTAAACTTAATTACAATTATATTGAATACAGAATATTGCCAGAAGAATTCACTTCCATGGCAGAGAATAAGTTCTACATCTGTAAGATAGCTAGTCCTTAAAAGAAAAAAAAATCTGCATTTATTATACTTATACTGTGCCTTTCACTCAGAAGATAAACGTGACATATACTTCTGCACTTCCATCTCCTATTTTTCCCCACAACCAACATCCTGTGAAGTATGTTGGCCTAAGGGAAAGCAACAAACCCGAAGCCATCCAGTAAAATTCTGTGGCAAAAGGTGGACTAGAAACTGAGAGCAAGTACTCCACACTAGTTTCAAGTGGCAATCTAAATAATAATTAAGATATCACAGTCCAAATAATTTTGACTAGATGATTTGGTGACTAAAACTCTAATGACAATAGACTTAAGAGAGCAATTAATTAGAATAAATGCTGCAGAAAATTAGGGCTGCATCCATCGCTCCTCAGTATTTCATGTCTGTAAAAAAGCTACAGACTATATAGCAGCAGACCAGATCAAACATGACAGCTGGTGTCTATAATATACTTTCTAGTATAACTAAGTTCTATGTTAAATTTTGTAACTGGAAACAGTTCTTCAAGCAATTAGTACTCATACTGCACAAAGGTTGTTAGTTGGTCTGTTTGAAAAAAAGTGTAAGAATTCACTTCTATATGAGGACCATTATTTAGCAATCTTAATTACTTTAAATTCATTCTAGTACCAGAAAGTTATCAATAACATTTCACAGTATCGGCTGTTGTGTTTTAGTGAAAATGGGGTTCCAGAACACGATTTTTGTGGCTATGAATAATTGATGAATATTTTCCACATTCATTCTGGGTTGTCAGAATTCAGTCTGATCACAGAAGTGCTTCTTCTCTTTCTGGCCTAATGATGAAACCTGGAAAGGCCTACAGCGATCGTAAGATCTGAAAAACGTAGCGAACAAACGAGTAATGCACCACATTACAGAAAAAGTTGCCATCTCCCAAAGCTGTCACAACAAAAGCCAGTCTGGGTTTGTGTTCCTCCAAGTCCATTTCCTCATCAATGAGACTCTTTCCATGAAGAACATTTTCCACAGATGAGATGACCCACAGCAAAGGACACCCTG
>JANHZU010009060.1:240611-250632 GCA_032468055.1 Acrochordus granulatus | reverse complement strand
TTGATGATTTCCTTCTTCAGGTCTACCTGAATTGCCTTCTTATCGCCTTTCATTTTGCACTTCTTCAAGGGGCTTCCTGTACACACACGCGCTCACAGTACAGCACATGCAAAGTAATGGAGTAAACCATGTGGCAGCATAGGCAGAACGCGCGTGTGGTTGCCTTCTGAATGGGAAATACAGAGCATGCTGACTGATGTGTAAGTTATCACGCGAAGTTTGCTTGTCTTTTGAGTCGCTGCTCATCTAGCAGAATAAAGTTTATTAAATAATTTTGCTCGTCTTGTGAGATGCTCGTCTTGTAAGGTTCCACTGTATTTTAATCCATTTTTTATTATTCTAATCACCTATTAATAATGCTAATATCTTTTTTCATATAATATAGTCTTTCTTGGTGGTCTTCTTTGATTGCAATGCTAGTAACTGCACGTTTTGTATAATAATGATGTATAACACTGATATATAACACAGGTGTCTATGGCTTACTGGATTATAGCAGAGTGCATATTTTTTTAGTATCAATGGCATTTCATTCCTTTGCAATCATGGAATAATCTAAGTTAAAATGACTCCACTCTTTACTCTTCATTTATTCTTAAAATCTAAGTTAAAATGACTTCACTCCACTCTTCATTTATTCCTAAACATCCATTTTATCAAGCTTCCTTTTCTTTTGGTCAATTTCAGTTTTTCCTTGGTTCATATTTCTGCTATTCTATGTTTTATGGGTAGCCTTGCAAAAGGAAGAACCTCAACACTGGCACCAGAAGCGTGAAGCACCTTGCAGCTTCATTCTAGTGACATTATCACCTTTAAATCTCATTGTGGACATCTGGGAGCTTACCCTACTAACTAAAGGAATGCCTTCTCAACTGGACTGTCTGTCTCATTATCTAACATATTTAAACTTCAGTACATTTTTCTTGGAAACAAGATGGCCCCAGTTAAGATAACTGCACTAAGACTGTCAACAAACTCCTGACTTTATTTCTTTAGCACTTCTGTATGCAATTTACATGTGTTCTGCATTATCACTTATATTTTAAGTTCATTTAATATGCACTTTATTCTTTGTTTTTGATTTTAAGTTTGATTACTAAATCTTCCCAACTATTGTAGTACAGTGGAACCTCAGATTATGAGCACCTTGGTGCACGAGGTTTTCGCAAGACAAGCAAAATTTTTTTAATAAAATTTATTTCGGTTGATGAGTGGTGACTTGCAAGATGAGCGCCATGCCATGAGCTCGCACGGGAAATCTCACAATGGAGTTGATGGTTCTCCTCTCTCACTGTGAAAACAGCATAAATTAAGTGAAAGGCATTCAAGAGAAGGAACTCCTGAGACTTCAGACTCCAGATTCTCCCTCCAGGAAGTCCCCTCCCTCTCATCTCCCTTGCACGCGCACACACAAAATAAAGCAGAAATTCCAAGCCCGATCCCTGCTGCCCATCTCTTCTCATCTCATAGTACGGAGGCAAGAAACATTTCCAAACTGCCAGCGAAAGACGCCCGGAAAGGTGTTGCTGAGGGAAAAGGCAGTTTTGCCTCAGCAGCAGCGGCAGTGGATCCTCTGAGCCAGCAGGGGGAGCCGGACAACAGCCGGCCTAGCAGCAGCCTCGAAGCAGATCCATAAGTGCTGGTGAGTTTGCTCTATTTCTGCTTTATATTGTGTGTTAATCATTGATATTTGTTTCAGATGTGAGGGACAATCATTTCTACATCAAATTCTGTTGAAAATGATTTTTTGGTGAATATTTTTGGGGGCATGGAACGGATCATTCGATTTTCCATTGTTTCCTATGGAAAACCTCGTTTCACTTTAAGAGCATTTCGTGCTAAGAGCGTTCTTCCAGAACAGATTAGTCTCGTCTTGTGAGGCACCACTGTACTGCGTTTGCTGATAACTTGGTATTGCTGCTATAAGACCCTATAAATGATATAGAGTATGTGATGAGAAAACTGAAAGAGTTTGGTAAATTAGCAAGTTTGAAAATAAATGAAAAAAGACAAACAATTTAGTTAAAATATGACCACAAAATATACAGTTTGATGAATAAAACTGGTTTTAAAATTGAAAAAAAAGGTTAATATTTGGGAGTTTGGTTGTATGTAGTATCAAAATAATTATGGCAAGATCTGGCAGGAGATTAAGAACAATATTGATAGAAGGAGTAAATTGCAATTGCCTTTGACGGGCAGAATTTCTGTTACTAAATGAATGCTTTACCCACAATGTTATTTCTCTTACATATGATATTGATTTTTGATAAGGATGTTATGTTTAAATAATGGCAGAAAGATACTTCTAAATTTATATGGCAAGACAAAAAACAAGGATAAGATTTAAGATGTTCCAAGTAGCTAAAAAAGTGGTTTTGGATTACCTGATTTTAGATTGTATTATGATGCTTGCTGTTTGGTATGGTTGAAAAAATGGATTATTCTAAAAAATACAAGGGTTTTGGGACTTGAAGGTCATGACCTGGGATTTGGGTGGCATGCATATTTGTAGTATGAAAAGTTTAAAATTAATCCACTATTTAAAGAACATTTTGTTATGTGTGCTCTTATTAGGGTGTAAAATAAATACAGAGGAATTTGGCTGCCCAAAATCCCATTATGGCTTTCTCCACATGAAACTTTCTACAGGAGGGAGATAACAACTAAATGTTTTTTGCAGGATGTAGATATTTTAACTTTTGTTGATGGACAACCTAAATTAAAGCCAAGAGAAGAAATTGTAAGTTAAAGTTTTATATGTCATTGGTTTACTCATATAAAATAAATTTTGTAGTCAAATTCTTGAAAGATTTAAGTTGGATAAAAAGTATGTTTTTGCCCAAGAAAAGTTGGAGTAGGAACAAAATTTGTGCATTGGAGATTATTTAATTGCAAAAAATGTATAAAATGTTACTGAAATTGAATCTTGAAGATAAGTATGTCAAGGAGTGTATGATTAAATGAGCCAAAAACTTGGGTTACAATATTATGTTGGAACAATGGGACCACATGTGGTCCAATGGAGTTTGGAATTATTGTCTTAAAGAGAATTTTTATAAAATGATGTATAGATGGCATTTATTTCTGGATCAATTATCCAAGATACATATGGAACATCCAATAAATGTTGGAAATGCACTCAGTCTCCAGGTACATTTTATCATATGTAGTGGACATGTAAAGAGGTTAAAAATTTTTGATAAAATATAACTGAAGTTATGCAGAAATTTTTTAAACGTAATGTAGTAATGAAACCTGAAGCTTTTCTTTTAGATATAACGGATAAACATTTTGAGAAACCATATGGAAAGCTGGTTTTGGACATGGTATCTGCAGCAACATTGTTATATGCCAGAATGTGGAAAGAAGAAAAGGTTCCTACAGTAGATGACTGACTTTAAAATGTACTGAGTTGGCCAAGATGGCAAAACTGATAGCCTTCTTGAAGGATAACAATTTAAGGAAGTTTTTGAATGTTTGGAAGCTGTTTAGGGACTTACTACTAAGGAAATATTATCAAGAAGTTTTTGTAGATGGACTGGATGATTAAGAATTGAAATTAAAACTGATATCTATAAGAAATATCATGTAAAAATGAGATTGGAAGTATTAAATAATTGACTAATCAAGATACTAATATGTTAATGAGCAGGTTGTTTGAAAGGAAATGTGTATTAGGAGTAAAAAGTGAATAAAAGTTCATAATATAGTATAATGTATATAGAGTTTATAGTTTGAGAGAAAAGAAATGCACATTATGGGTATTATGGAGAATAAATCAATTATAATTAAAGAGGGAACATGTGTTTTTGTTGGGTTCTTGGAAGGATATCCATACAGATTTAGGTTGGAGATATTATACGAGAGAGGGTTTGTTTTGTATTGTAGTGTTTTGTACATATTGTTTTGTTGTTTGTGTTATATTTGTTAAGTTTTGTTATGTCTTTTGTTAAATTTTGTTGGTGTATGTTGATGAAAATTAATAAAATGTATATAAAAGAAAGAAAGGAAGAAAAAGATCAGAATTCTCAGAAAGGGCCATAATGGCTGAAGGATAGCAGGAATTAAATTTCACACATAAGAGGACACCTAATCCTTCCAATAAAGATCCAATCACAAAAACCTATGCCATAGCATTTTTAAAACAAACCTTATTGTAGCAAACTAAGGCATTTTAAAATTTTAAGAACAGACCTAGATAATTTGTCCTCTGCCAATCTCTCCCGAACACACAGTTCTCGTTCTCTTTCTGGAACAAAAAGTAGATGTTTGAGATTGCAGCTAACGCCACTGGGTATTTTATTTGACAGAGAGGCATAAACTAACATTTCTTTATGTGAGCGTCTATAATGTCTATGAAAAAAGTTGCATGCAATTTAAGTATTGTGTAAAGTTCAGGTGCCAGTATGGGAAATGTCTGAAGTTCAGCTGTAAGCTTTGCATCTTATCTTTTCATCTTATTTGCTACAAACATATTCTGTCTTGCCTGCAGAGCTCAAGGCAATGTACATCGCACTCTAGGCCTTTGAACCAAGAGAGCTATTGACCCAAAGTCACTCAGTAAACTTTCATGGAGAATAGATTTTTATTAATTTATTTGTATCCCACCTTTATTTTTACAAATAACTCAAGGCAGCGAACATATCTAATATTCCTTCCTCGTCCTATTTTCCCCACCACAACAGCCTTGTGAGGTGAGGTGGGCTGAGAGAGAGTGACTCAGGTCACTCAGCCAGCCTTCATGGATAAAGGGGGACTAGAATTCTCTGTTTCTAGCCTGTTGTCTTAACCACTGGACAAACTGGCTCTCACTTCATGCACTACACCTCATTGCCTTATGTACTGTACAGACATCACTTGGATTCCTAGACAGGAATGCTCACATTAACATTCCATGATTGTTCAGAACTCGATTGCTGTCAGAGGGCATCAGTGGACAGTTTGAGGATACTAGAAGTCCAGTTATAAGTGTTCTGAAATTCTTATTTTATTGTCCCTATGCAAATCTGCATTTTCACCTTAGGTATCCTGAAGAGAGGTGTTAATTTGTTGTGATGTTTAAACTCATGTCACCCAAAGATGGTATACCTATGATTCCTTATCCCATTGCTTTTCTTACGTTCTAGTCTGTGTTCCCTTTCTTTTATAGCTTTTTCTCTCTCTTGCAGCTGTTGTTCTTTCAATTTCAGTTCACTTGCTGGCATTCCTGAAGGTCTTTCTACTTTATCCTGTTCTGATCGTCGCCCTTTCCTCTCCAAAATTTTCACTTGCTCCTCACATACCAAATCAGTTATCAAAATATTCTGTAAGATTTCTTCAACTGAAGGCCGGCAATAATCCTTGAAATCAGAAAAATGCATATTCAATTTATAGAAAAGTTATTTTTAAAAAATGCTAGGGAAAGAGGACACCGTGGGATCTAATTAGACAGGTACATTTCTGTCCCTCACCACTGGATTTAATTTCACTACAGGTACTTAATTGCATTAAAGACTAATCTAAGCAGTCACACAAATGTACTACACTCTTGAGAGTATCCTTTGAGTGAGAAAGGGCATGGGATGGGGAATTAATATGTAAAAGTTGAATGGAAGGGGGACATTAGACCTAAAAAATTTCCCACATGCAGCTTTCAGTACTGTTCCTTGACTTTTTTGTGAAATCATCTTACTTTCAGGTTTAGCATCTTTGTGATGAGTTCATTCAGCTGCTCTGAATAACGATATGGTATTCGTCTGAACTTTCCTTCCCTTATCTTTTCTGCTAGTTCTTTCTGGTTAAAAGCTGTAAATGGAGGTCTAAAAAAAAGTAAATGACATGCTTTTCAATCTTAAATTTACAAATTGGTCACTATTAAAGTTTAATAGAGGATGTTTCTAGAGGATTGTGTTGCAAAATATTAACATCAATAATATTTGATTGATATCAAGAATACAACTATACTGAAGAGTAGCTCAGTATTAATTTGAAAGGCATGCTTAAAAATATTTGCAGTATTATACTTACAACAGTGCACATAATTCATATAACAAGCAGCCTAGAGACCAGATGTCAGATTTCTCATTATAGGACATGCGATTTATTTGTTCCTAAAAATGAAAAATGTTATTAAAATATAAACAATTGCACGGCAGTAAAATTATAAATTAGAAGGAATGCTGCTCTAGGAAACTGATTATTTAATAGTTTGTATTTTGGAGAACTTTCCATTCTAAGCAATCCTTAACAGCCTTCCTTACCTAATCATTTTTAAAATGGCACCACACACGGGTTCTGTGAACAGGTCCACGCAACATGCTAAGTCATAGTTTGAATAAACCATAATAGCTAAGTTTATAAAACATGTATATCAAAAAAAGCAACATAATATGGTTTTGTATATTGAGTAAATCCAGCCTATTCTTCTGGAATTATCTGTCAGCATGACTTTGCTTGCTAAGAAATCAGTTCAAAAATTTTATTCTCAATATATCTGAAAGCATCTAGATCAGGAAAACAAAACTATAAGAACATAGTAAATAATTAACTTAAGTCCTATAAATTTCAATGGGAATACTTCAAGTACAATAAAAGTAGGTATCATTTCATACTCCATTAAGACAGTTAGTGTTGGCTCAGTTTGTTAATAATTACAGTGTAGAAGCAGCATCCTTATTCACCATAGACCTGGAACCTACCAGCACTAAAAAATAAAAGCAGATTTGGAATTCTAAGAAAACACCCTCTCTTTACTCATTATTTCAAAGAAGTTTTACATTTTTCTCTTCTAATAATTCTGAAAGATGGTTAACATGCTTTTTCCCACAACAATATTTTGTAGGTGTTTTTTTCTAAAAATATTCTCTCTTGATATATTATGTAGATATAACTGGCTAGATTTAAATTATCCATTTAAGAATGTTTTGCATATTCTTTTCAAATATATAAGTAATATATAGGATATATTTTTTCATTGTTTTTTAATACTTTAAAAACCATGAAAAAACTATATACTTTTAAATAGTAACTACTTACACAGCTATGACAAGGATTATGGTATAAAAAGGTTCTAATAAAGCTTTGAATAAAACTGAAAAAAATTACAAGAAGTCTTGTAATCAGACTTCTATTGCCCAATAAACATTACCCTTGTTTCTCCCAGGGCAAAATTTGGGGCACATAAAGAAGTTAAGATAGAAGGAGAGCCCTTAACTGTTCCACAAACTATTTTGTCAGTGGACAGTTTAATTAGAAAGAAGCCTAGTATGATATCAAGATATTTTAGTTCATTTTGGCTATTAAAAAAAATCAAGGTACTTAATATAGCTTGGCAAAATACATGCTCAGTTTTATACTGTAAATTAATTCTGCTAAAGTAGAACCAAACCAATCTGAAAAAGTTTGAAGGACACTTACTGGAGACATATAATATGGAGTGCCAACAAATGTTTTTGCAAAACTGGTATCATGGTGAAGTATTCTAGCCAGACCAAAGTCACCAAGCTTCACATTCTTCTTGCCATCAAGGAAAATATTTGCTGGTTTCAAGTCTCGGTGAAGCACAGTGTGACCACCATCATTCCGCCTGTGACACTCTTTCAGGGCTAAAGTCAATTGAGTGAGGACTCGAAGAACAAAGGTTTCATCCAGATAATGTCTTTTGAAAGAAGAAAAAGTCATTTTAAGTACCTTTAGGTTAAAAACTCTTTTTTCATTAAGCCAATGTCAAAAGTTCTATACTAGAATGTGATTTAGTAACAACTTATTTTAGAGACTCCTTAAAGAAGAGACTTCTACTTGAATGGATTATGTCCTGAGACAAAAAATTAATTTTATTCACTTTGAAGTTAATCCTCCCACATACTCTTTTAATTTCTCTCAGAACAAATATAGAATTAATACTAGTTCATTTAGAAAAAAAATTGCAAAATAGGCAAAATTAACTCTTAAATCCTAAGGGAATGCAATTAATTTGTATTCTGAATACAATATGAGGAACAGCTTTACAAGACCCCTTCTTTTTCTGGTACTTACAAGCCTTCTTTATACATACAACTTAGCAATTAACATTTTGTAGTCAGGAACATGATAATAACGGAAAATTAGTTGTAGTAAATATTGGTTTAACTTCTTGTTCTCTCATACTCTGGTTTCTACCTGTGATTCTTTTTTCCATTTTGCATTGCTCATTCACTTCCCTTTTTTCTTCATTTGTATCAGATAAGGGCACAATAAAATCTTGTTACTAATTTTCTCTAAACAATTTAACAAGAATTTTATCTTTCCTTCCTTACCTCTGGTAAATACTTCAAAGAGGCAGATGACTGCAAGATTTATGTATGATAAGATGCAGCAAGAAACTGCTGCTAAAGGTTTCAACATTTATTACACTAGTTCAGATTTAAAAGAAAAGATGCAGGATCAGAGCAAAAGGATTTTAGTTTATCGCATCCCAACACTGAACAGATATCTCCCATAACAGAATCAACGATCAATACTGGCCACTGGAGATAATTTTGTAAATGTAAATTTTGTATTGAAGTTTTGTTTTCCATCCTCTATAATCCTCTGTGTCATTTAAAGTCTGAGGCCAAAATATAGAGGGACGGGACAAAAAAACTGGGTAAAATACTTCCAATAGAGAAGTGCAGAAATAATTGCTTAGCTTATGAACTATTTTATTCTTCAAAAGTTTAAGGAATATTGATTTGAATATATCCCACCTTATTATAAAAAATAATTAGACCAAATACAATGGCATGATTTTAAAAATCACGATTCTAACCACAAATATTTGTACTCTGTCATGATAGTTGTCTCAACTCCTGAAATTTCACAGTGATTACTCTTAACATGCATATATTTAAAGAAATTAGAGCACTTCCAGGTGAAAGAGCAGTCCTTTTTTGTGATACAAAGTTAGGTCTTCTCCAATCAGACAATATTGTGTTATGAACAGAATCTTCCAAGCGGCATTTTTTTATATCTTGTTGTTTCCATGGATTTAACTTTAGTCTCAAGACGGTTGCTTTTTAACAGCCATTGGAGCAGGGGAACAGCAAGGGAATTCAAGCCTGTCCATTGCTAGGTAACTCTAGTTATCTACTATCATTTTGGCTATTGTAAACCACAGAATAGTTTGTAAGAAAGGAGATCAGTAAGCATCACAACTCAGTCTTGAGTATATATTCTATACTCAGAAGGGTTAGGAAGAAAGTTGGTATCTAGAAGCTCCCTAAAAATGATGATTAATTCCAACATACATCCCAGAAACCAACATAATATCCCAGATAATTCAGAGAGATTTTAGGTACCTTTCTTTTGTACATTTTGCAATCAGAGTAGCCAAGTCTCCACCTTCACAATATTCCATCACAATATAAAGTGTTGTATTTGTTCTATCAATTATACGATCATAATAACGAACAATATTTGGATGTTTCAGTTCACGAAGTAAGTTCACTTCAGAAACAAGCATTTGTTTTTCAGATTCTGTCATAGATCCATAGTCAAGCTCTTTCCATACTAAAACCTGGAAAAAAAAACAAATAACTATACACAAAGAAGGTATAAAAATTGATTAAATATTACAATTTTGAATGAAATCCAGTGGACTAAAATCTTTCTTTAAGCCAGGAATAAACAAACTATATCTCATGCCCCACTTACAACAAACATCTTACCCCTCCACCATAATATCAAGAGACATGTTTGTTATGAGTACAAAGTGGCAGCTTTTTTTTTAATCCAGGCTTTCCCTCATGAAGAGCCTCACCCTATATGAACATCCTGTCTCCGGGAGGATGCTGTACATTCTGTCAACTCTAACCAGGAATAACAAACATTCTTATGCCATAATGATCCAAGGAGAAGAAGATAACCAGGCCTTCCACCATATCCCACTGAAATTTTAGCTATATACTTAAGGAAAACAGAAACACAGCCACTGAGGTTAACCTGTGTAGCCTTAGTGCTGGTCCCAAGCCTGGATAAATGGGGAGGGTTGCATCAGGAAAGGCATCCAGTGTAAAACATATGC
>JANHZU010009060.1:213803-227339 GCA_032468055.1 Acrochordus granulatus | reverse complement strand
GTTCACATACTGCTGAAGCCTAGCTTGTAATATCTTGAGCATAACCTTGCTAGCGTGTGAAATGAGCGCAATTGTACAGGATTGCTCAATGATTGCCCATTGGAAGGACAGATACTGAAGGTGAAACTCAAATACTTTGGCCACCTAATATGAAGAGAGGATTCATTAGAAAAGACTGTGATGCTGGAAAAGATTGAAGGAAAAAGGAGAAGGGGATGGCAGAGGATGAAATGGTTAGATAACATAGTAAGTGCAATGGGCGTGGGTTTGGGCAGACTTGGGAGGTAGTGCTGTGATTCATGGGGTCGCAAAGAGTCGGACATGACTGCATGACTGAACAACAAAGCAATCTCAGCTATGCTGTGTGTAGCTATTGTAAAATATACCAGAACTTTGCATTCAGAAAGTTCTTATTATCTATCCTGCATGGAGGTCTATGAAAATGATAAAGAAGAAACCAAAAGGAGCTTTCTGGCCTTTTATCTTCCCTTTCCCATAAGGTTGCAGTACTTAAAGCAGTAAAGTGAAGTCATCCTTTTCTATTTGTTTAGGCCAGTTTTGAATAACATGTGACTCACTAGCTTAGCTAGAACTTCCAAATATGTTAATATTACGGTCTATCATGCCCTTGACAGTCTTTCCCTAGCTTTATTTCTAAGCAAGAAACAAAAACAGATTTCTTGAGTTCCTGTTCGGTACAGCTGGTGGGCATCCAGATGGGTCAATTTGTTCAGACTTGATTTGATAGTGAACTGTGAATTTCCTGTAGAAATAGAATGGAAGGAACAGACTGAGGAAATATCAAGTTTAGCTGGGAGACAATATGACTCAGACATCTAACACCATCTCCCAGGAACTTTGTTAAAGCAAAATCAGCATCAAATAGGCTGGTTGTCTCAAGAAGTGAAGGTGGCAGTAAGGAAAAACTTCATGTTTTGGCCCCTAAGTGCTATCCTGGGTCATTACTAGTGTGAGGATAAGGACATTATATGTGCCTTTGTAGGGGTTTTCTGCATCTGGAATTAGGCAGCAATCATAATTTCATCTTTTACTGCACAATGTTTTGATCCATTCTGGGTAACATGACTTCATCAAGCTGCCATGGATAAACTGGAAAGGTGCAGGAAGAATCTGCAAAGAAACTTTTTTTTCTTATCTCTCTCTCTGCCTCTCTCCTTTCTCTTACAACTTTTCCAATGAAAATATGAAGACCTCTGGAATTGGGATTTCCAATAATTAAACGGCTCTAAAATGTGTTAATAAAATGACCTTATAATGTAAAGATATCTTTGTCTCATGCTATCTGAGCTTGTGCTCTGTAGATTTTTTATGTATGTATAAGTAAGAACATATGTTTTAGAGGTGAACAGCAAAGATAGATTGAGGTCTCTGAGAGTTCCTTAAAACAGACTAAACCAATTTTCAAACAAAGGATCATCACTTCTGTAAAATAGGACATAGGGTCACTCTATTTAAAGTACCTTTGAGAAATGTGTAAGTTATGCTGTCAAGCAGATATCATATTTGAATAATGGCTTTATCACATCTGAATTTGGCCATTAAGTTAAATTTAGATATCTGTCAGACTGAGTTCAATATTTAGAAGTTGTCAACATTTAGCCCATCTCTGGATAGTATGAGCATTGGGGTCAATATGGATTTTTTACTTCTGAAAAACGACAGCCAAACCAACCAAATCAGTTAGTAAATATGCAACAAAAACACCCAAGTACTGTAGTCAGTTTCCTTTAACTTATGAACACTGGAAGCCACAAAAATTGGCATAATTGAACTACAGTGCTGTCTAGGCTGTGGAGCAAAATGTAATCATAATACAGAAATCACTGTGGGAAAAGGCAGGAAATCAGATTAATTAGGAGAATTTGTGTTAATGCCTAACCACTGAACGCTGTGTAGTATACACACCCTTGGAAATTGGATAGCAGAAAATACAGAAGAGGAAAGAACCTACTAGTCTGAAACAACTTTGGGAAAGATTCATTCAGATCTCTCTTAAATCTGAAAGATGGAGAATACAGTGGAACCTCCGAATGAGAGCACCTCAGTTCACGAGGTTTTCACAAGACAAGCAAAAATTTTTAATAAAATTTAATTCAGTTAATGAGCAAAAACTCACAAGACGAGCACTATGCGATGAGCTCACATGGGAAATCTCAAAACGGAGCTGATGGTTCTCTCTCTTGCTGCGCAAAGAGTGTAAATTAAGTGAAAGTCGTTCAAGAGAAAGAACTCTCAAGACTCAGACTCCAGATTCTCCTTCCAAGCAATCACCCTCCCCCTCCCTCTCGTCTCCCTCATGCCAGCTGGGACTCTTTGCAAAGCGTAGGAACACTGACCCTCCCTCTTCTCTGTCACTCTCTCTCTCACACACACACCCCTCCTCGTACCCTCAGTCTTCCCTGTCACTCACACACACACACACATACACACACAGCCCTCCTCTCATGGCACCATGCAGCCCATCACTCTTCTGCCCATCTCTTTTCCCCTCTCATAGCACGGAGGCAGGTTATGATCAGAAACATTTCCAGACCGCCCAGGAAAGACCCCCAGAAAGGCATTGCCAAGGAAAAAAAGAAAAGGCCATTTTGCCTCAAGTGGCAGCAGCAGCAGATCCTCCTGATCCAACAGGAGCCACCAGACATCAGCCAGCCAAGCAGCAGCCGATGGCCAGAATCTGCCTTGGAGCGGATCCATAAGTGCTGGTTCATTTGTTCTATTTCTACTTTATTTTGTGTATTAATCATTGTTACTTGTTTCAGATATTAGGGACAATCATTTCTACATAAAATACCATTGAAAATTATTTTTTATTAATATTTGGAGGGGGCATGGAACAGATCATCTGACTTTGCATTGTTTCCTATGGGAAACCTCGCTTCAGTTTAAGAGCAATTCGGTTTAAGGGCATTCTTCCAGAACGGATCAGGCTCGCAATCGGAGGTTCCACTGTATTTTTTCCAAAGAGAAGGTAGACTAAGAACAATTATTGATGTTTCTAGCAAGTTCTTTAGTAAATTTCTTATCACTACTTGGCCTAAGGTTACCCAAGAAGCAGAGTGGCAGCAAAATTTGAGGTAAACATAAAAAAGTGGCTTCATAACATTTAAATACATTTATTAAAATGTTTACAACTTACTTTTTGAAGTGTCTTCTGATCAAGGAGACAATAAAAACAAAATAAATGAAGAATGAGCTAAAATCAGAAACTGGCTATTGAAATCAAAGATGAGGTGGGGAATGACAAAGGGAATTGAAAGGGGCTGAAAACATGGCAAAAAAAACAGGTTTGGTAACCTGCAAAATCACAAAGTGAACTGAAGCCACCTGAATGGCTGGTTACCTTTACTGACCGGTAGTAATTATGTCCATTAGCAAAATATTCAGTACTATTTAAACACTGGCGACTGCTTGTTGGATAGAAATGTTGATTTGTCTATTGGGAATGATAGCATTGCTTCCTGAAATTGGACAAAACACTGTTTGCCTAACTGATCTTTTCTCTCCAGATCTAAAGCAGGCTTCTCCAACCTGAGCCCCTTTGGATGTCTTTCCTAAGCTCGCAATGTGAGTTTTATGTGCTACGGCCCCTAGCAGTCATAGAGAAGGATCAAAAGAGTCTCTTAGGTGAGATGGGCAACATAAAAAATAAATAAAAAGAGAAAAATGGTGGCCAGGGCTATGTTTTTTTTAATGTGAACGGTATATGTGATACGTGTAAAAATAGGGGCAGAGCTTTGATTGTGCAGTCATCTTAAAAAAAAATTAAATCTCAATAAAGTCGCTCATGGCTGAAGAATTATTGTTCCATACAAAGCTAACAATGCAGGGAAAAGATGCGGAAAGTCTCCCAAAACCATCTTTCTCAGGAGTGAGTATGACCGAATGAATCTTACATTTGCTACATGGTCTTAATGGAACCACAGATAGCAATCCCAGAATCAGAAAGAATGACATGAGAAATGTTTAAAAAACCTGGAGTTTTATTGCTAGAGGGTCTCTAAAACATAGGCTGGTAATATGTGCCTAGGATCGATCACCCTGCCTCTTGCTTCAGCCACAGACCCTTGGGATTGTAGAGCGTCAAGGTGGAGGCAGCAAAAGTATTGCTCCTGTCTAGTGCCATATTATCCTGAAGCTAGCTTTCCAACCTCAGGCTAATAAATCTTTCAGCCAGTCTCACTATCAATGGAGCATGTCTAATTTATTGAATCGTCACTCTTAGCCAGGGAGCATAGAAGTTGCATGATCTCTCCGATATCAAGGTTAGTGAACTTCACAGAGGAGTTGGAGGTGACTGAGGAAATTGAATCAGTAAATGTTAATGAGGCTGATCAGCTGGGAACTTTCCACACTCATGAGCATTAGATATTGAGTGCCTTGGGGAGAACAAGCAGCTTCTTCACCAGATTGTGCATACGGACTCTTCCTATGGGATACAAGTATGAATTCTGCAGCTTGTGAATGATCTAATTAACATACCTACAGGCATGCAACGGAAGTATAGAGGCTGATTTAGATGCAGTTTGGACTGTGCCTGTAGTCTGTTGTTTTTCTCACTGCACTTGATTATGCTTAGTACCAGAATTCTCACATGATTTAAGTACAGGTTGCTCCAATATTCTACTACCTGCAGGAGCCTAAAACCTGCCAGCATATTGAATGCCTTGCAATGTCACAAAAACTTCTTGTAAGGGTGTCCACAGAGTATGGTAAAACAAGTCAAAAAGGCAGCTGCAATCAAAGCTCCATCTGTTTTTTTTGAGCATGACACATAAAAACTTCCAGTCACATCCTTGCAATTGCCATCCTGACTTTTTTAAACCATACCCTGTAGACAGCCTGCTACCTTCTGCAAAGCCATTCAGCAGCAAGACACCATCAGGATGCAGTGCAAAAAGATGAGCGGAGTTGGGATATGTTGGGAAAAGAGAACTATGTTGGAATTTAATGCTCTCTTTCTGCCAGGTTTTCCCTATAAAAAAGAACACTGAAAGAACATTTGTTTCTGAACTTAAGAAAGAAACCAAAATGACTTCTCTGTTCATCTGTTCCCACAGTTTGGCCTTTCGGAGTCTAACATGGAAGAGAGAGAGTAAAAAAGGGAGCGGGGGGAGGCAGGCAGGCAGGCAAACACTCTCTTAGCCGATTTAATTTTGTTAAATTCTCTGCAGTTTTGTATTCTCAAATATTTCTCAAAAAGTGCTATGGAAAGTTTTGCACTGAGTGTCGATTTCTTTCAAGTTTCACTATATCCTGAATTTTATACAAATAGATTCACTTTGGAAAGGATGTTAAACTCTCATTTGCCAAGATGCAGGATATTTGTTGGAAACATTTGGTTGGTAAAAAGACAGGAAACAGAACTTTTCCTGTGCTCACTGATGCTTCCTGCAAATATCTGCCCCCTTTTCCTCCAGCCATTTTTCTACAGACAAATTTACTCCCAAGCCATAAGTCCTGGGTTAAAAAGATTCAGGAAACTTTTGCAGGGAATATTTGGTTAAAATATTAAGAGGTTAATTTCTTGCTTCCATTTATAAATAAAAAGCCACATTTTGGAATATAAATAAAACTGTTTTAGACTAGAACCTATTTATTTTCTTCCTTTATAACCATTCGTTTCCTCCCCCAAACCCCCAGATGGCTGCTACAGCAATGAGAAACCTCCAATAGATCAGTAATATTGATGAAATATAGTTTCCAGAATTTGTGTCCCAAGAAGAGAGTCTGAAACACAGTTTGTCAGACACGATAGACTCTTCAGCAATCAAACAGAAGTGTTTCCCATGACAAGGTTTCTCTGGAGCAGTTGTAAAATTAGAGTTTGCTTGTGGGAGCTGAAGAGTTTAAAGACAGCAAGGTTAATCAGGAAAATAATGAAACGATGACTCTTTGGGAAAAAAGTAATGTTCACTGTGCCATTTTCAAATCAGGACATGGGTAGATTCTGCCATCACATGAACAGGAAGGAAATACATGATACTGAAGCAACAGAAGATAAAAGAAAAATTGGCTACCAACAGGGACCAAGAAATAAGAAAACTTTGGAAGAAAAGAGAGATTCTTAACATCTTTCAGTATTCAAAAAACATAACAAATCCCAACCCTTAGTTTCAAACCAGCACAGTCAGTGCATTACAATCCTCCATCAAGAACTCCAAGGAGTAACACTATTGTGACTTGGGCATGGCTTCAAAGCTTTTCTGGCTATCAGCCTGAAGTTGATTCAAAAAACAAATTTCGATTAAGCTCATCAGGTCTCTCTCTTTTATATATTTATGAACTAGTATCTGTTGCAGATAATAAAATGATACATGAAGAAAGAAATCACTATAATCAAAATCACTAATCAAAAACTTCTTCTAGTTTTTGATTTTTTTTTTGGAAAAAAAAACCACTAATCAAAAACTTCTTCTAGCTCTGACAACAGCAACAAACTTCTCATTTTGTTTTTGTTAAATAACCTGTCTAATCAAAAGCACTGGAATAACTGTTTATTCCAGTGTACCTTCCTTCCTTCCTTCCTTCCTTCCTTCCTTCCTTCCTTCCTTCCTTCCTTCCTTCCTTCTTTCTTTTCTTTCTTTCTTTCTTTCTTTCACCTTTATAAAAATAAAAGGTCAGCTTCAATATCCTAAAGCCATCTGGAATCCACAACAGGAGCAAGGGCAAAGATGTTCAGGATTAATACATACAAGCTTGAGGGAGTGGATCTAGGTGTAAGAAGTTGATCTGCAAGGGCATAGTGATATTTGATATGTAGAATTCCCATTATCTATAGTCCAGTGAACAATGATAATTGAGCACCAGATGAGGGGAAGCTGCCACAGAATAGGAAATCCAGTCTAGAATGGGGAGACATGAAATTGAAGGAATATGATAAAGTCTTAATTTTGTCTGGATTTCAAACTGATAAGAATTCAGCAGAAAGCTGCTTTGAGGAAAAGGTTTTGGCTGTCTTCCACTACGGGAATCTTTTCCAGTTCTGCACTGGAAGAGAGCCTTTATCTGAACTCAGCTTGCAAGTATCCATTCAGGTAAGGTTTTGCACATTTGCAGCAAAAAGGATGATGAAGAGTTTCACAAGCTTCTCTTCAAACTGATTTTAGTGAAAGGATGTATAAAGTAAGGTAGAGGGGAGCAAAACATCCTCCCCTTGCAGATGAAGTCTGTGATGGAGTTTGAATTAGTAGTAGCTGGTATTAGAGGGGCAGCAATGAAGAGCTTGATGAAAACATGGTTACATTGCACCATTACAACAAAGGCAAATTTCTTGCTGGATCATTCAGAAAGGGCTACAAGATAACATTGCTAATTTTGTAATGATTTTATACAAACATATTGTACAACTATGTCTAAAACTTTGTAATTGGACAAAGGGTTCGGTAGAGCTAGAAAAGGTGCAGAAAACAAGCAACCTGTAATGATATATGTGAATAGCCTTGGGAGGGTGGAGATGTTGGGAATGATCAGATAAGAGTGGGCGGGGGGGAGAACCCTGAAACTGCATATCAGACAGAGACAGAAACTCATAAAGTTTCCTCCCTAATTTGGCAGGCTGTAAAAAGAGACAGCTGGATTTTCAGATTTGCAAGATTCTGTTAATATACCCTTACAATAAAGCAGAATTATCTCATCTGGTCTGGACATTGCAAATTTTGCATCTTTTTAATTTAGGAAAAGAATTAAAAATATAGGCAGGTAAAAAAAGATATTGTAAAAGAGTGCTTGAAATGGAAAAAATCAGGAAGTGATAATTTTAAAATTACATCCCTTAGTGAAACTGAATTGTTTCCTACTAGAGAATATTATTACTGTTTTCCATCTAACCTTTTTAATAAGGAGCATAGAATTGGATTATATGCAGGCTCATCTTTTTTGGTAAAGCTATGAGTCATTATTTGTTTGTTTATACCATTTAAATCATCTTTTCTCAAAATCTGGATGGCTCCCAATTAACAAAGATCTGTGTAGTGCAGTATCTCTGATATTAAACACAACATTTTACTCATCTCTTCTTGCGGTGCGTAAGTGAGCAGTGGTGTTTATTTATAAGACTGATATTTTGCATTCCTTGAAGAGATCAAGGTGGCATAACAATTCTCCATTTTTAAGGCTTTCCCCCCATACAGCTCTGTGGGTAGGTTGAGCTGAGAGATGATAGATCGATCCAAATCATCCCAAAAATAAGGGAGAACATGGACTTTGATCATACTGCTCCCACATTATGTTGTGAGCTTCCCAAGGCTTATCTGGGCCACTTCAGGAAGAGAATGTAGGTCTAATAAAATGTAGATCTGTGTTTGTTCTAACTTAATGGTCCTGTTAAGCTCAGATGTAAGTGAACAGTCTCCATGACTGTCTGATTGATTACCTAATTAAATTCATCATAAAGTATTACTAACAGGGTGTTTTTTGCCTTCTCCCCATCTCCTTTTCCTCTTATGTTTTAACAGCCTGAGGCCAGGTATTGCCTGATTTACTGGCCATTTGACAGAATTCTGAAAAATAGATGTAAAAAACAAAAGTCATCAAAATAAGTGGAAGAGGCCTCATTTGTTTAAATTAGGTTTGCACAGGAGACAGTATGGTTGGATTCTTCCCAAGCTGCTATTCTTCATGAATCACGGCCACTACTGCAGAATCAGCAGGGAAATGCAATTTAAGGTTCTGCAGCAGCATTTAAAATACAGTATAAAGTTGCTTCTGTTCAAGTATTCAAAGGACCTCTGTATGTCTGTGCTATTTGTACCCAGTTATTTAGCCAACCTTAGTGAGAAATTAATATACATTCTGGAATGAATGCGTCTATCATAACAGTTCTCTTACTAACTCAGAGTACCTTATTTATCTAGAAGATTATGGAATTGCCCAACTCACATAACAATGATTCCAGGTGGTGTGTATCAAGTAAAAAAAGAATAACAGAAGTACAAAACTGGATACAATAAAAAAGAAATGAATCCCTGTCCTCCGTTGAGGACCTGTATATTGAGAGGGGTAAGAGAAGGGCAGAGAAGATATCTGCAGACCCCTCTCAGCCTGGACATAATTTGTTTGAACCTCTTCCCTCTAGATGGCGCTATAGAGTACTGCATACCAAAATAAGCAGGCACAGCGACAGTTTCTTCCCCCAAACCATCCTTCAAGCTGAATACTTGACTCATGCAATAAGACAGGACACAGAGTGCAAAAAATTCTAAATTAACCCAGAACTACTGCCTAAGGTGAATACATATAGACTGTGGTTCTAATGCTACACTTCACTATATTCCTTTTCTCCTGGCAGCATACTTTGGATGCACATTTTACTGTTCAGTACATTATTTCATTTATTTAGTGTTGTCTTGCAAGTATACTGAGAGCTGCTGTATCAGAGTCAAATCCCTTGCGTCTCTAACCATGCTTGAACAATAAAGTATCTGCATCTGAACAAATCTGATGATGTACAACCTGATCAACCAAATACTTCCACCTCCCAGAAAATGGGTTCCCTTATCATCCTGGCCTAAGCCTGAGGAAAAACCAGTATTTTAAAGCTTCCCAGAAGGCTTAAAGGGTTGGGCCACCTGAATCTTAGGGGAGCAGATGATTATACCAGAGAGCAGGCACTGCCACAGAAAAGGTCCACCTCCTAGGTCCCATCAAATTAAACTGCTTCAGAGAGGGAAAGTGGGGCATGCCATCCCATGGGAGTGTGTGGGAAGGGCAGAAAGAGGCAATCAGAGGCATAATCTGGCTCTTTTTGTAGGTTACAGCCAACACTTTGAATTGCATCCAGAAGTCTCAAGAGAGCTGCTGCAGCTTGCCAAGTAATGATGTTGCATAGACATATTTGGGGCCTTAAATTACCAAAAGTGCTGCATTCTGGGCCAATGCAGCCTCCAATTGGTCTTCAAGAAAAGCTCCATGTAGACAGTATAGTAGTCCTGAAGATGACTAAGGCGAGAGAGATCACAAGCAGGGCCCTTTGCTCAAGATGAGAGCAACTGGTACACAAGATGGAATTGTGCAAACAGCCTCATGCTCATACCTCTCACCTGCTCTTCTTGCACCCTACATGGAATATAGAGCAGGAATAAACAACGTTTTAACCACTGGGGCAGGAGCGATGGGAAGACATTTTCATTTATGTGAATGGCCGAGGAGCAGAGACAGGTGTTCAACAAGCAAGGAAGTCTGGGATTTACAGAGGGGTATTCTGGGTTTTGGGATTTCTTCCTTTAAGCAGGTTTAGCCTTTCACGTAAGTCCAGCTTCACAGTGATGACAAGAAACAGGCTCTTCTTAATAGTGGTAATCCCACCCCACGCCCCTCCTCTCTTCCCAGGAAGTCTGATTGGATGTGTTGCACATTTTCAGATGATAATGTAAGAAACGCATGCCACTTGGACATTGCAGTGAAAAATATTCCAAAAGCAGACTGCCTTTGAAGTGATTTTTAATTGTCCAGATTAACTGCACAACTACTTTTGCTTTGTGGTAGATTATTTTATTGTTTTTGCTTCTGTGCACCAGCTTTGAAAAAGAGCAGTATACAACTAAAATAAATAAGCAATTCCTCCCCTCCCTTCAGACGCTACCACCAATCATGAGAAATTATCCTTACAACTTGGGTACTTTTAATGGTTTTAAGTACAGTCTTTAGTCCAAGCTGTGTTGCTTCAATTTTGTTTTTGTTTTAATCGAGTATTATGTTTGTAAGCTGCCCAGAGTCTACTGGAATGGGTAGCTATATTATTATTTGCTGAATTTCGAGTCTCTGGCCAACAGAATAGAGCTTCGTGGCCTGTTACTTGGGGCTTTAAGTTGCCCAGCCCTGATCCCACCATTGTAAAACAGCAATTTCCGTGAAGAGCATTATTATGAAAGCAATAGCTTTTATGTGGTTGCTAGGAGTCAACAATGACTTGATGGCACATAATTATCATCATCAATCATTTTTATGATAAATAGAATGTATACACTGTATAATCAGCCTAATGCTGATGATTGTTAAATGGAAATGGGTGGGAGTTAAGAGAAATACAAGAATGTTGTCAGAACTGATCCATGCTTTTCTATTCCATCAACTCAATGCAAAGGAGGGAAACTCTGAAGCCTCATCATTATGGAAAACTCAAGTGGACAAGCTATAAAAAAAACCCTGTACATTCAAGCTACAGAAAAATTATAAAAATGTGAAGGGAGGAAGTTCAAGGAAAGGAGCATCTACTCAAAACCTTCTTTAGAAAGGAACAAGTTCCAGATAGCCTGACAAACCCATATCCATCTATGAAACATCATCAGTTTGTTTACCCAGTACAAAGCAATTTTTACGTCATTTATAAGTCATTCATAATGACAGATCTGGATGCTATTGAAAACATTCCTACACTGATGTTAGTTAACCACTACATGAGATGAGTTGGCTACCTAAATCCATTTACTGAAGATTTGCATGAATCAAAAGTAGGTGTCTGCATTCCTAAATCAGAGCTGAAACTAAAGGGGGCGAGTGGGCTTTCAGTCTTGCCAAATGCATCTTTAGGAGATGCTCAAGCTTTGCATTATGCATGTACAGCCTACCACTAAAAAAAAAGTGAGATAGGTGAAAGCTAAACAAGAACTTTTAATTAATTACCGAACCGCAGCACACATTATTTTACTTATAGTTTTGGACTCTGTCCCCATGAATTAATGCGGAAGAATCAATCTTCTTTTACTGTAACATTCAGAAAAGGTAGGGAACCTATTCTATTTCTTCTATTGCAAACAATCAGAAAAACCCACAATTACTGTTTAGAATGCAAAGATTTAGTTTTTAGATTTGGAGTGCTGAAATTGATAGTTCTGCTTATTTCAGCCCCTTGGGAACTAGTTTTTGTCTGTTTAAAGCATTTATGTCCTGCGTTTAATCTCTAAGGCTTGTTGACATATGATAAATGGTGGAGGTGGCAAATTGCTTGGGCTTCATAACTGAACGGGATGAGCCTTCATTCAGTAGATTCAAATTCCTGCTGCTTGAGGCAAAGAAGAAACTTGCCTCCCCATCCTTCTCTTTTATGGAAGTGAATTAGATGGGTAGCTGAATTTTAATCCCAGCATTGGTCACACCATGGCATTCTCTACTACAGGAAGCAGCTGAGCTTATTTTCAGAAGGAATCATTGTTTTGAGTCAGGAATCCTTGCTCATTAAGATGCATTATGTCTTTATTTACTTTCTTTTCAACCCTACTATAGGATTTGTTTGGCATCTATTTTTTAAATACACTTTCTTCTTGTTAACAATCATGAATTATGTAAAATATAGTTTAATATTATTTGAATAAGTAATCAGTGAATGCTTGTGACTTTTCTGATAGCAAAAGGGGGGCATTAAGCAGAGCATCAAACTCTCAGTCTGAAGGGTTAAAAATTGTACTCAGTCACTATGTTATTTCTGAGATTCAGAAGCACTGCCCACACACTCCCAACCATCTTGTGGCAATTAACCAGATGTACTTAAAAAAATAATGAGAGTAAAGGAAAAAATCTAAGACACTTAAGTATTGTTTCCATAACCATATAGAAATTGCTGAGTGGAGAACCTCAGTGTCCTGGTTACTGTTGGGTTCTATCTATCCATATTCTTCAATGGCTGCTGAAACTGCTGAAAGTTGTCATTACTCAACATCTGGCAGACTTCCCAACCCAAGACTATGTGATAGTTATCCATATTTACTAGCTGGTAGAGAGGCAAGTCAAATCTTTGTTCCCAGACCAAATCCTATCTTTTACAGTATTTCCTTCTATACCGTATCTATAACTGGATGAAATCTGGACTGGGAAAAGCTCATTGAGAATTTACACAGTAAGCCCAGCCTGTGCTTTCTGACAATGAACTATTCATGGATATGGAAAAATATCTCCTGTTTTAGTATGATTGACTTTTACAATTTCTGTGGCACATAACAAGAAAACAGCCTGTAATAAAAGAGACATCATATTCAAATTGCTTCTCGCTACATTCTTGCCAGTGAAAAAGTTATTCATAGAGAACACCCAAAGAACTGGATTGAAGAACCAAACCACCATCTTATAGAATACAGCAAATTGCTGGGCACTAAACTTTGGGGAGCAAAGAACCTGATGGCAAGGTTAATATGAGTATTAGTTATATGACGTATGCAATAACAGCATTAGGCCATGATATCAATTACTGCTTGATAATGGAGGCATGATAATTATTTTCTAACAAGCATCCAAATGCCAAGTGTGAAGACACACAAAGGGTGCTTTGGTATGCATCATTTATACTTGTTAGGGAGAATATGCAATAACCATACAGTGGTGCCTCACAAGACGAGATTAATCCATTCCAGAAGAACGCTCTTAGCGTGAATGCTCGTAAAGAGAAACGCGGTTTCCCATAGGAAACAATGGAAAGTCAGATAATCTGTTCCACGCCCCCAAAAAGATTCACCAAAAAATCATTTTCAACGCAATTTGAGGTAGAAATGATTGTCCCTAACATCTGAAACAAGTAACCATGTT
>JANHZU010009060.1:164130-183394 GCA_032468055.1 Acrochordus granulatus | reverse complement strand
GAACCTCTGGCAGAGCTCTCATCTTCATTAGAGCACATAAGCCCCCCAACCACAGCAAGGTGGTGCCTCACTGGGGGTACTGAACATTAGAACTTTTAAAATTGCCATTTTTATCGCTGGTAGAGAATAATGAAACTGGATGTTTTTAAAAAAGAACTGATCAAGTTGCACAAATTGGCTACCAGCAAACTGAAGCACAATCTTTAAAAATAAATGTGGAGATTAAATTAATAGCCTGAAACATTTCAGATTAGCAGAGACCATTTTTGAGAAGCAGCACATTTATCCCATTATTAATCTAGCATCAGCATCACAGTAAAAACTCCAGGCCTCTATATTCCACTGAAAGTAATGTCCATATTGAGGCCTCATCTTCCTTGACTTGGTGCCAAAACAGCACCCTAACTTTTTTTTTTGAGAATGTATCCTCACAACTAAGCCTATTTCTTGGTGTCAATATACCGTTGAAGCAGGCTGCATATAACAGGAAAGTGTTATTTCCATCAGAAAACATAACACAATCCTACACAAACATTATGGTCCACATGGGCAAGAGGTTGTGGCAAGTCAACAATCTACAGGGCTCCATCTGGCTTACTGGAGAACTGCTCCCTCCCATCCAGCTAAAGGGTTTTGTTCCTCCATTACTATTTGTCTGCCAGAGAGAAGAGAATGTTCCTGGAAAACAATGTTTTCTGTTTTCTTTTTTTTAGGCTCAGGAAAGAATAGTAATTTAATAGTAAGTATTCCACAGGTTATTATTCTTGGTAACTGTCCTGCCATCTTCCACCAGGAGATCCCAGTTTCCGTATCTTCGCTGGAGAGGAGGAAAAGTGTTTCATCCAAGTACAAATTCTTCACCCTCCCTGTTTCTCTTTCCTTACCTCTGTACTTCCCAGACAGCAGCTGCAAAACTGCTGCCCAATAATAGAGATCCCACTGGCATTTATAAGAAAAAAGTTTTTCAAATGTCATTGATAAGCAATAATATTATCGACTACAGCCAGAGGAAGAAACTCCATTTATACGTGGCCTCCCTAAAATTCTCAAGGAAGGCATCCACTGAGATCAATAGTTTACAGCATCAACTCTGCTACCTACAATATTGCTAAGCATTTAGTCACTTTATTGGCACCTTTAATCAGCAACTTTCCACACCATCTGAACAATTTACAAGATTTTGTTAATCAAATTTGAAATATTAAGTTAGATTATGATGAGACAATGGTTTCTTATGATGTAACTTCACTCTTCACATACATTTCTGAGGCAGTGAGGAAAAGGCTTTTACAGGACAGCACATTAGCACACAGGACTAAACTAAGCCCCGACCACATTTGCTCTCTTTTGGACTTCTGCCTGACAAGCACTTATTTCAAATTCAATGGCACGTAGCTGTGCAATAGGGTCCCCTATATCTCCTATTGTGGCCAATCTTTACATGGAAGAATTTGAATTCAAAGCTTTGAACTCTTTCACAGGTTTCCCCCCACCCACTGGTTTAGATTTAGGGATGATATCTGGGTTAAAATCAAAATAGATGAATTAGAGGCATTCATACAACATATCAATGCCATTGACAGAAATATACAATTCACATGTGAAGATGCTAAAGGTAATTTTTTGGCTTTTCTGGACTGTGGCATACACATCAAAGAAGACAGAGCCTGAACGAAGCCTACACACAGAAATCAATATTTATCCTTTGATTCCTAACACCCTTTGGAACATAAATTGGGAGTGATCAGGACCTTACAACATCACACTGACATTTTACCTTCAAGTAAGGAAAGTTTCACCAAGGAAAATTTGCATATCACAGGATCTCTTAGCAGCTCTGGCTATCCAAATTGGTCCTTTATCAAAGCCACTAAATGTTCTAGCCTTTCCTCTTCTGCTTCTAAGAAAGATCTAAACAGGCCCAGCAATGTATGTTGCTGGAGTATCAGAGAAACTTAGAAGGATAACCCCTTAACTTTAGGGATCAGTTCAAACCAAGGAATACACTTAAACTAAAATTAGTACATCCCAAAGACAAAACTCCCAAACACAGTCAGATGTCATTTATGCCATTCAATGTAATGAAGCTTGTTCAGAATTTTACATCGGGGAAACAAAACAGAAATTACATAAAAGGATAAATCAGTTTAATTTTTCAGAAACATTGACTGTCCATTTACCTCTTACAGAAAAAGAACACTCGATCCAAGGCTGCAGATTTGAAATTCTTGATAAAGAAATCAACTGGATTTTGAGAGGGATAAAAGAAAGCATATACATAAAGATATTAAATCCTTCAAAGAACAAAGGGGAGGAAGACAAGATTTCAATTGCCTGTTTACAAACCCCGCAACGCAAAACAAATTTTTGCCTAATCAGAGGTCATTAAACTGAAATCTTGAGACCTCTCTCTAAACTTTACTACCAATCTCCTGTTTTTAGATTCTTACGTGAGAACCCAGGGTATTTTATTTCAGATTCCTGCCCCGTTGAGAAATGTATTTACATATTCCTTATCATTTTTCTTTTTCTTTTTATAAGAGGCTGAAGAAGACTCCTGGATGGGAGTTGCAACATTTCTCTGTAACATCTAAAAATAAAATGTCCAGTTGCCTTTTTAAATTTGTTTGAAAAAATTTATGACACAACACTAGAATTATAATTCAGAATGGCAAGTCATGCAATAAAAAGAGTCTATTAAATTTCATTTACCTATTTCTTATACCAATATTATGTGGTATATCTGTACACCACATAATATTCCTTATCACAAAAAAGTGTGATGGATATATGTATTAAATTTCATTTGCCTTTTTCTTATACCAATATTATGTGGTATACATTTGCATACCACATAATATTCCTTACCCCCCAAAGAAAACAGTGTGATAGATATATATATTATATGAATGTATGAGTGTTTACAATCATTTGCTTGCTTCTTTTCTAGTAAGATTTGGAAAAGCCTTTATCAAAACCTAATCCTACACTGTACATTAATTTGATGTCTGAATATTTTAATGGCATCTAAATCACATAAGCTGTCACAAATATGGATCCAGAATTAACTACTTTTTTTGAAACTCAAAAGCTTATAGACAATTTGTACAACTTCAACAAAAAGTATAAGGTGTTCTCTCTAAAACTTTTGGATGGTATCAAGATAAATGTTTACTTTATTATAATTCACAATTATTTTTCAAATTTAAAAGGTTACTGAGGTCAAAATATACAGACTCATGCAGGCTTCAGTGTCTGTTAACTGCTACTTAAAGAAGCTCTGTCTTTTCGGAAGCTTATAGAATACCCTGGCATACCCAGAAAATACATGTTAAAGAGGTAGCAAAGGACATATGGATATGCCTGATCATCACTCTCTTAATAAAAATGCGTATTTTTCTGGTTCTGCAGAAATTCCATGTGAACCCAAGAAAAGATGCAGCTTTTTAAAGGAATGGTCAATCACTTCAGTGAAAATGCCAAACCACTTTGTTTTGTATCTGAATGCTACATATATCTAGATAGCAAGGATGGAAAGATGCTTGCAAACTGAAATTTTTATTCCCGTGGAAATTAATGTTATCCAATTTCTAATAGTTCCAAGACACATAGATTTAAGTAAATTTCTTCTGAAAAAAAACTGTAATGGAAAAGAAAACAATCTCCTAGCCACACTCCTGACTCTACTATCCAAAATCCTTTTTCCTTTAATTAATAACAGAAGTAATCAGGAATAAGAATAGGTTAGACAAAGGAAAGAAAGTTACACAAAGGAACAGAGATAGAAGACTGAAAATGTTTATTACATTTGATTTTTAAAAATTTAGACCTTATTTCTTCTGTGGGAATATAACCTTATCTGAGCCAATTTTAAAATGTATAAATGGAAAGTGCAGACTATCAGCTGAGTTTCTCAATTACATTTAGAGTAGTAAGAAAAACAAGTAAATATTGTATACAATTGTATTCCATATACAATTCATTCTTATTACTGGTAGAAAATATAGACATAATATCCATTAACTCAGCTCTCTATCACAGCTTCAAATAGCTATAAAAAATGTTGACACCTGAGGAAGTCAAATGCTTCCATAATAGATAGCAGGTGATATAACTGTAAAACACATGAACCCATGTAGGGAAAAAACTAAAAGGGGGGTCAATTTTTTTCTTCTGTCAGGACAGTTGTTCTGTATCTCATACATGAAATTTTGATACTTGTTTTGTTCTAGACAAAGATAATTACTGAAACATCTAATTATTGACTATCCAGTTTTTCATCACTTCAGAACTTATTAAAACCTTTAAACAGACAATCATTATGAGATTCCTTATACATTAAAGAGAAAAATTATTTTACTAATATTATTTCTTAACTCTACTGTCAAATTGTACAACCATATTATAAACTTAAGAATTCTTAAACATTGTAAAAGAAATATCCAGCCAAATTTGCTATAGGTTTGAGCATTTCAAAGATAGAGAACATTCCAGAAACAACCTTTAGAAAAGAACAAGAAGAATAAATATAATCTTCACAAACATACTGCCATGAAACAACTTTTTAAAAACTTTTTTTAACTTTTAAAAACAACTTTATTTTTTCATTAGCAAATTCTAACTTTGGTACATAGGAGCACTGTTCTCAGAATTCTTCCTTGATAAGCTTCACATTATTATAGTAACAAAAGTATTATACAAAATTTTCATTTTTGTTCAAATAAGCTTTCTTTATTATGTTTAGAAGTTTCGAATAAAGCCTAAAACACTTTGTGACTGTTTTTGAGTAGGTGTCTTTTAAAAATATAGCCTGGATCAAGCTACACCTTGGTACCAAGTATAACCAGAATAATTCCAAATAGTTCAAATAGATTAAGTATGTTCAATCATAGAAGAGGACAAACACAAACATATATTCCTGAGTCATACCTAAGAGGTTTTTTTTACTTGTGTCTGGCTGAGTCCACACATCACACTACTGTACAGTAAAACATGGTTTATATGTCTATTCTTTAGAGTCTGTTGTATGAACTCAACCACTATGGTTTATAAAGCTTGGTTTAAGGCTTAGCATACTACATCATTTTATTATTTGTTCAAAAAACCATAAACAAGCAGCTTTGCAGGATTTGTGAACTAGTTCTAACTGCCACCAGGGATACCCAAGATACAATGAATGCCTTACATTTGTTTGATAAACCAGTTAAAACACTGTGTGATATTATTTCACCTTGAAGAATATTCAGAATCTCATGTTAAAACAGAGAAGATCAACTTGTAGCCTTAAGGCAGTAAGTATTCAATCTCAAGACACAATTTTTGTGGCCCCAAACTCCCTTCAGCTGTGTCAATGAATACTAAAGACTTTTCTACCAAAAAAACCCCAACAGTGCAGTTTCCCTTAAGTTTGAAACAAGAAACCATAAAACACAAAACTCTCATATTTGATGGCTGCCATGAGTCCACTGATTTTGGCACTATGCAAATGAAATATTTAAACACATAATCCCAGACAATCTTCTCATGTTATAGCGTTGGTGTGCCCATTTTTTTTGCCATCAAAAGCCTGTCTGTTCTTGTAGTAAAACATTCACTAGAATGCCCTTACGAAAGATATGTAGTAACAAGATACTAAAAATATATTTTAAAGAGCGGTTTCTCTTAATACAAACTTCAGAATGCTGCATTCACATCATGTTTAACTGTTTGGCCTCTCCCTGTCATTTGAACTCAGTAGCCTTGATATTTCCATGTTTGAAGATTAATTTACCAAGGTGTACCCAAGGTTAGTTACAATACTTTTTCAAAGAGAGGGGTAGTTTGAGGTTAATGATTCCTCTCAATTTCCAAACACAGAAAAAATAGATTAGAGTAACAACCATACTAAATAGGCTTCTCCTATTGTGTCATCTCCTTTCCTCCCTCCCTCCTTCAAGAGCTTATGAGGAGTAGAACTGCATCACAAGGTGAGTAGAATAAGTCTTTGCCAATCCTATTTTGGTGTCTCCAATCCTGATCAACTCCTGTAGATTTTAAAAGTTTTAAATTATATGGAATAAAGTTAGTGAACAATCCACTATATAGGAAGCTGGAAAGCTCTCCAAAATGGCTACTCCATAGCAAACTAAGGCTGTTATCTATTTCTTGGGTTGTCTGATGTATATCACTTAGGTAAGTAACTTACTCATTGTTCCTATCAGATTCACTTGAGCATTTTCAAACTGGATTGATATGAAGTACAAACCAAAATATCCTAGATTTATGATTGAATATTTCGGATAGATTTGTTAACATTCATATTATATTACATGTAATATAATCCTTCCAAACCTCTACAAATTAATTTATAGAAAACTAAGCTAATTTGATGAATTCTGGCAGATTGCCTAATTTATACATAAGTACAATAAAGAGTTATTTTTAATTATTAACATTTTCTGACAAGTCTTATCAGACCAGACTTGGGCAACACTTTGGTGACATGAGCTATACTTGCTTTGAAAATAGCACTGCCAATTTTAGGCTTACAGAACAGTTTTTGTGTGCTTTCTGTCTTAAACTAAACTGATTTTCAGTAACTTTCACTACTAAAATTAATAGAGAACACATATAAGTCCCTATATACTTTATTAGCCCAAAATTCTAAGGTGAGAAACACCACCAACAAAGACTATGTATCTTAAAATGTCCAGACATCTAACAGAAAATAGTGCTTATTTAAAAGAGCTAAAATAAGTGTTATGTACTTCCTTTCAAATATCTTAAAACATAGCCTTTTAAATAAAAAAGTCATTTTAAACATGCAGAACAATAACCTTCAGATCATGCCAACTGCAATGATGTGTCAACAATGCTGCAACCAAAGGAATTTCTCTTTATCGATTACTTACTGCCAAGGGTTGTATAGATCTGTTTCATGTAGCATTCATGCTACTGATCATTCATGAACTAACCTAAGTTGATTATGTGTATATAATTCACAAACATAACCAATAATTAACACCATAACTACATATGGTCTGAATGGCATAACAATTACATGGATTTAGAGCTAGCCCCAAAATCATAATAAAAGTGTGCTCATGAACAGACTTTCACATACTGGAGTGAAATACCAGCTAAAGTACCACAGAATTTGGTCCTGGATCCCATATATTTAAACATTTTTATTTCAGGCTTAGATCAGAAATAAAGAATATTTATTATGGGTCCAAATGACCCAACATTTATGTCATACCTTATATTCTAGAAGACAGCAACAATTCAATTATTTTGATAACAAAATAATTTTTTCATGTAGGAAGAAATCAAATGCACAGATAAAATGATCTTTCAATAGCAACTGAAGTGAATAATGAGTCACCAATGTGATGTGACTGCAAAAGCAGCAAGTGCATCAACAGAAGCATGGCTTCCAAATCATAAGAAGCAATAACGCCACTTCAATTCTATTTATTAGATCTCACCAGAATTTTGTCATCTCCAATCATCATACTTTATAGAGTTAGCCAAACTGGATCAAGTTCAAAAAAGGGCAATGACAATGATCATGAAACTAGAAACTAAGTTCTAAGAGGACAGACTGAAGGAATTAGATATGTTTTGCTACAAGAATATAACTGAGAGGAAATGAGAAAAGCATTGGAATGGATAGCAGTACAGAACATTAAGCTCTGTGTTCCGTCCATCTAAGTAGAAGATACAGAATAATTAATTTAAGTTACAAGAAGGCAAATACCAGCTGAATGTTATGAAGAAAAACCTTAAGAGAAAGAGCGGTTTGACAGTACAACCACTTATTTATAGTCACTCGCTTCTCCCAAAAGTGGATGAGTTCAGCAGACTAATTTATCTACTAATTATCATTGATGTCTTCATAAGGATTCTTCCTTTGAACAGAGAACTGACCCTCATGGCTTAAAGGGTCTCTTTCAGTTCTATTATTATGCATATACTTTCCTGTAATTATCTAAGTCATAACTTTGGATATCAATACTATCTGGATGAATATGGCAATAAAACAATAAAATGGTAAAGGGTGACATTCACAGAAACATTTCCACAAACTATTTGTGACAGTCATTATTTAATAATAGTACTTATTAATTTCAGCATTCAGGATGGCTGTTTCACATACCAGTCAGTCATTTTTAACCATGATTTACTGGACAAACCTAATTAAATTTACACAGCTCATACACCATAGTTGACAAATCACTACAGCTGATTTTGTACAACATGCTAGCCTACAAATGCAAGAAAACCACATTTTAGTTTTATGTGCTGAATAAATCCAATCCACAAATGACAATGCAATAAAAAATAGTATCTAAGATAGAATACAGGACAAGTACAACTTGCCTTTCATCGCAAACAATTCAAGTTTATTTATAAACTGCTCCGAAGTATCTACAGTGAAATGGCAGCATATAAATTTAATAAATAAATCTATTTTGCCATATAGCAAATATGTATCATTCAATCCAGTGAAAAATAAATATTGCACTACACAGAAATGTGATGGGAATGAAAAAACAGACTTTGAATTAACTCAATTCTCACAATTATAAGTCAGTTGGGCATAACAGTCACCAATTCTCCCAGCTTCCTTGTAAAAACACATTTTACACACTTATATAGTTATTTGCAAATAAATCTGAGTTCAGTTTTTTTTTTCAGCACAGAAATCAACATGCCTTTTTTAAAGTATCAAATAAAAGCATGTCTAAAAATGCCTCTGAGGCAAGAGTAGACTAATGAACTTAAGAACTCAGTTACATATAGTGTAATATATATTTTCTGTTGTAGAATCACTTTTAGTACTAAATTATTTAACTGCCATGTATACTTTATGGTTATTTTAGACAAGGCATAAGGTGGACAAGATGGCAATACTCTAAGCATGTTCTCTAACTGTAAGAACACACGCACATAAACATAGTTGCTATATTTGCACAATACCCTTAACTGAACTATGGTTTATTCTATTACCTAAAATGTGTGGTTTGCATAGCAAATTGTGCCATAAATTAATAGCACAGGCAGGGTTCATATAACATGTTAGCCTAAAATGTGGCTGAGTGTATCTTCTAACCATTGCCAGTGATTTATTCCTGTATATATGAGCATTTTACTTCAAGGAAATGTTCTTACCTGTATATCCTGCCCACCAGCCCCAGGATGCCACCATGGCTAAAAGCCATTTAAATAATACTCCTTCGATATACCAAAACCATTTATTATCCAACAATCGAAGAGGTTGCAGGATTATTATGTACAGAACATAGGATGGAATAGCAACAAGGTTATTAGCAACCATGAAGCTAAATCTTAACAGTGCCTTCAGAAATATATAGCCTGCCCTTTGGGCCTTCTCCAAAGATACAGCCATTCTTTTCACACAAAAGTCTGTAGTCTTTTCCTATAGGATAAGAAAGAGAAAAATTACTCAGCATAAAGTATACAACTTCTTTCTTTAAAAAATCCTCCCTGATTAAAAAGATTTTCATTTAAAGATATGGTAATATACTTTGCCAGTATTTTCATGTCTCTTCTAAATTTTCTAGATAGCTGCACAAAGTTCTCAAATCTTTAAAAACTAAAATTCACTAAAGGCTACCAATGAGAATTACTTGTCTTTACTGTAGTTATGTTCACAAGAGCTAGAAAAAAATTCTTACAAAACTTTTCTTCATGGCCCTAGGGTTTACTTGTGTTTTCATAAAAATATACATTTTGATTACTCTCAGTAAGATAATTGTATGAAATAAATCTTCATTTTCAATGTCTTAAGATCACAGTAGGCAGACAAAAATGTGCATTCTATGTGGTAAGACAGAAGACATAATTATGGTTATTCCTCTTGCTTTTCCCCCATAAAAGAATTGTTAGGGTGGCTTACGTATTCAGATCAAGGATATTAAACTTCCCTTTATTTCACAAGAGGAAATACAGGTGAAGAGAAAAAAGTGAAGACATACAGACTATGCTTTTTAGTGTATGCTTTGAGATTTCTTTTAGCATGAGGCGACGTAGAAATGTTTATCTAAATGACTTTAAAAATGACAAAGCCATTGATAACAGAATTAAAATTACCTCTTAAATTATAAAACGGAAACAGTGAAATAAAAATACAGCAGGAAGCACCAATTTAAATAGCAAACAGGTAGCAAAGACTACAGCCTCCATCCCAAAGACAGGGATGGAGACACTTACCTAGGAGTATGATTTACTAAATTGAATGCTTTTGTTTGGAGTATGTGGAATTCTAGTAAAGGGCTGGGGTAAGAAGACGGAAAAGAAAAATAGGCTCAGACAGCATATTCATGGGATCACTCACCTTCTGCTGTGCAGAGGAACAATAACAGGAGGACCCAGAGAAGCGGGCTTTATGGCCTTTGAGGCAGAGGAGGATGTCTCGATCGGTGGCTGCCTATGAAGAAGGAAGTGGCGGCAACTCTGGCGGGATGGCGGCGGTCTCATGGACATGGAGGTTGCTGGCGTGGACCCAACGGAACGGGCTGGGAGCGCTCCCTACTTCCTTTGCTCCTCACTAAGGGGGGAAACAAGCGGTGATAAACCGACTGAAGGAGCTGAAACAGCCCAGCGCCGGAGCCCGCTACTTCCCGAGGGAAGGCGCCGTCCAGAGGACTTGTCGTACCCTCGCGCGGTTTCCATAATACCCGGGGCCTAGGGCGATCCGCGCGCCTTCCCTGGCGAAGAGGCTGAGTTCGGCCGCGAATCACCCCGGCGGAGCACCCGCTTCTCCTCCCGGGAGAAAGAGGGCCGCAAGCGCTACTCCCGCACCTGTTGGGGTGTCTGAGCGCATGCCGCCAGGAAAAAGACGCGGAGGGGCTCTTAAATCTCGGCCGCCGCTGTCGAGGACCGTGGGTCCGGACACCGGGTCCACTTCCCTGGACAGGCACAAGCTTGCAAGGGGGCTCCCCCAGAAAGAGGCTCCACTCCTCCCCCGGCCAGTCGGAGAACTATAAGCGTAGCACTCTGCGGTGCTCAGTAACATCTACTCTGTTGAAGTAACGGAAGGGGAAGGGTAGCTCCCTTGAGAAAATTCTCCCTCCGAGCGATGTGGGTTTCACCACATCGTAATACAATTAACTTCCTCCCTAAAGGAGAGGTTGAAGGGCGGATTCCACGAGTGCCGCTTGCGAGGGACGCCCAGAGGGAGCGCGGCGACTCAAGGTCTTTCGAAAGCACCGGGAGTGACCCATCTGAATCCCACGCGAATACATCATCGCCTCACATTTAAAAGAAAAACTGGAATCCCCCTCACGGCCACTAATGGCGCGGAGGATTAGAATTCTCGATCTTTGTCCCAGTACGGAGGAAGCAAATGATCCAGCGAGAAAAAACACACCCCGGGTCACAAACTTCAAAGGTTGGCAACGGCTCTGCCCAAGCAACTTGAGCGGGCTCCCTCCTCCAGACTGGCAACTTCTTTCAAGGGCGCCACGGGGAGCTCTGCAGCCCGAAGTAGAGGACCTTTCGAAAGCAGCCCCTTGCCTACCCAGGGTATTCCCGGGTCGCTCTGCCCCGTCGCCGCCCGCCGCTCCCCGGAACGGAAGCCCTGAAGGGATCATCAAGGGATCATCTTCCTCTGGGCGGGCGAAGGCATCTCCCCGCTTTGCCCAGAAAGGCAGCCGTGGACAGAGCGACTCTGCCCCTTTTCAAGTTCAACTCGGGCTCCGGGGCAGCCTCCTCAAGGGCGACGGCCGCCCTCCTCCGTCACCGCCGCCCCGCTCGCCCAGACTAAAGGGAGGATCCGAAGAAAGTGCCAATGGGAAGGAAGCGCCACGACCTCGCCTCGGGCGGCGAGGGGAGTCTTCCAAGGCGCCGAAAGGCTGACCCCGGCTTCTCCCCCCGGAAGGGCCATTTCCCGAAGAACCCCGGGAAGCGGGGCCGGCTGCGAGACTTGCTCGCTTATCCCGGCCCCCGTTCCTTCCCCTCTAGACAGGCGCCGCTCGCGGGCAAAGGATGGGTGGGGACCGTCGTACCTTCGGCCAGGCGGCTTTCCTCCCGGGACCGGTCCCGAGGAGCCCGTTGAATCCATAGCGGTGGCAGTCGCGGCCGCCAGGGCCCTCGCCCACCTCGACTGCCGCGGAGAGGCTGCGCCGTGACCCCTCGACGCCGCCTCTTTCTCCTGCGGCTAACTCGGCTCCCCGGCAAGTTTCCTTGGCTCTCGAGGAGATGGAAGCGGAGGCGGGAGCAGGTCTCTCACTGCAGCAAGCGCCGCTCCCTCCGGCCGATAGCTCCCTCTAACGAGCCGAGGCTGAGCAGCCCGGCTTCGTCCGACCCTTCGCCCGCCAGTCAGCCGAACTCCCGGCAGGCTGGGCCTCGTCAGGCCGCCTCCCCCGCGGCTCCCCTCCTCAGTCCCGGAAGAGGCAGCGAAAGCGCGTCCGCCCGCTAAAGGGAACCCTAAACTCAGAATATCGGAGCAGGGTCGACGGGAATCGCAGCTGCGGTAAACGCGCGGAGAGTTTCGGCAGCCTTCCCCTCCTTCCCAGGCTTGAACGACTAGCAGCAGCAGCAGCGAGGAGACGAGAGGAGAGGGGAGGGCCGAACGACCGGCTGGGCGATCTGACAGCGCCGCGGCCTTTGCACGGTTCGTGACCAGCCAGTCATGAGTTTAAAAAGCCGCGTTGAGACCGACGGTGTGGAGCCCAGCCCGACCGACCCACGCCTCACGGGTTCCCTCAACGCCCAGAGCGGGGAAACGAAGGAGAGGCCCCGCAGAGAACTGGGTCCAGGGCCTACTGAAATGAGCTGAGGCGGGAAGAGGCTGAGGACTGGGAAGAGGGTACAGCGTACGGGAGCTGAGAAGCGGCCTTCAACGGGAATCTAAAAAATTTTGGGGTTTAGTAGTGAGGAAAAAAACTCTCACGGGGTTGAAGAAGCTGGATGAGGGAGTCCACCTTGGAAATCCCAGGAGTGAAAGGCGACTGAGAAGCATACAGTACAATGATTGGATGTAACTGCAACATCATTCTACTCTGATTTTCACTGTTGATGTTTGCTGGGCACATGCATGTCTGTAGTCATCTGCATTTTTAACTTAAAAAGAGGAACCGTTACCACATTAGTTATGTTACTGCTTATTACATATAGTAATTTTCTAAGCATTTACCCACATACAAACAAAATTGCTCCATCCACAAAGAAGAGGAAGGCCTATGGAGGTGCCACAAAGTTTACAAAAATTTAAACTTTAGAAAAACACTAAAATGGGATATTCTGCAACAGCTCAATGAGGATTGGCATGTGCCAACAGTTGTTTGGGGCCAAAATACAAGGACATCCTGAAAGGGACACAACTAGCTAGAACCTTGAATGCACTGTTAATTACAACCGTAATTATTTTCTGTGTGTATGTAATCAAAACGACGTTAATTGCATGACATTCTGGAACTCTGATATGTTGAATTAAAAGCATCTTATGCAATATGGCCATTGTTTTACATCTATGTTTTCTTTAAAGAAATTGGGAGAAGAAAAATCAAAAAAGACTGGTGAATTAATAAAGATGAATTAATTTTCCCTCCATCTATCAGATTCAAATTAAAATGTGTGGCAGCATTTGGAGGGGTTCTATGGTTTCATCTTAGGCTTGCAGGAGCACATGTGACCCTGGAGTCTCAAACTATAAACACTTGTGTTAGAATATATGAAAGTTCTTCCATTATTTAGGTGCACGATATAGTACTAATTTGGCTAGATATACTTTGTAAAATCATTTAAATCAAAATTTATACTGTATGGCATTTCAACAAAGCTAAATGTTTAATGCTTCAGGCTTTGATAATAATTTGGACTGGTTTTGTTACATCATTGAAATGTAAATTTAAATGAAAATTTTCACTGATAGCTATGGGCTTCAATTTTATATTCCACAACACTGATCATAACAGGCTTTGTATACCCAATATTTCAGCCTATTATTTTTAAACTGAAAGTAAGATTATTACATAGGATAAAATCTTCTATTTGTATCATATAAGATGATGTGTTAATTATTCCCTTCTACATTTCAGCTTTCAGAATATTTACCTCTGAAAAAGACATTATGGGATTTCATTTAACATAAATGTTGCTCATCTATGGCCTGCCTGTCAGTTAATAGGTTTCAAGATATTTAGTATTTAACAGTTAATGTTAATTTTTCTAGTGTCTTAGGTCACATTATATTATTCAAGAGATTTCAAATTGCAGTAGAATACACCACAGTTAGCGTGTTTAATACTTTTCTACTGCCATCTTTCCAGTCAAAACTTCCTAAATTAATCACATCTGATGAAAATATAACTATTAATTCTCCTCCATCATGGAAATTTCCAATATATCTGAAGGCAGTAAGTTGCAAAAGGCTGATGTATACAGATTGGCAGTAGCTGTCCAGAAACTCAGACATATAAAATTCTAATCCTACTTAATGATATCTTGTCCACTAACTCAGTTTCTCCATTATGCCATTGGGAAAAAAAGTATTTTGCTACAAATAACCAAATACCAGCTTGAGCCAGTGAGTCAAAGTCTGAAGATGGAAGAACCAAGTCCAGGCCCTTGTCTATCTATATATTGTATGTAATTCAAGATTATGGATATACTTCTCATTGACTTGCTCCAAGTCCTAGCTCCCAATGCATAAAATAAGAATTAAATATTACCCAATTGTGCTTATAAGATTTGCTTTTTGTGTTGCTTACTTTTCTACTCAAATACTACATAATTGACTGCAGGAGGGTTGGTAAGAAAGAAAAACACTTGATGCCATACTGAGAGATTCATTTCTGCACATTGCATTAAGAAAAGAGAGAAGATAAAATAGCTCTTCAGCAACAGCTCTAAATTTTCAGTAAAGTTTAATTCAGAATTTTCCATCCTGCTGAATGCCACATGTGCTGAACTGTTAATTCCCAAAACTTCCAGACAGTATAGGTGTCATAGGAGAATATCCTTTTCAATCTGGAAGGAAGCAAGTTGGGAAAGGCTGATCTATTCATGGTGTTAGTATGTAGACTAGATAAAAACAAGGATAAACAGGGACAGTTTTAAAAGTCTGACATGTCTGTAAGAAAGAAAATGATGGCAGCAGCCAGGATGCCCCTTTTGATTTTTTTTTAATTACTAGCAAGTTTCTTGATTAATGTTTCTACTAATTGGGATGTTCTTGGAGCAATGGTAAGAACTGGCTGAAACCAGCCAAAAACAATTAAAACTGAATTCTTGCACTCTAAAACGCATTATAATATTAAAACAACATCTGAATATTCCGATTAACATTAACAGGATCACGCTAAGCATATTATTTTGTCAGCACATTATATGTAAGCTAGCATGCAGATGTACAACATCAGTAATGTGTCAATTGACTAGAACCAATGGATAAACTCCATTGTTGAATTATATAAAAACAATTCCCTACTTTTTTAGCTTGCTCCTCTTTAGCTGAGGTATCAGCAAGGAGCCCACTTACACATGCACATAATTAAAGATTTTTATATCCCTTTTTCTTACTTGAAGTGTCATTGGACGTCAGTACGCCAGGTTCAATGAACTGCCAAAATTGAGCAAAAATACACCAGTCAAGCCATAATTAGAAAACCATTAATGAAACATCAGATAGTTATTCAAATTTACTAATAATTATAATACAGAAGACTTCAGCTGATATTAATCAAAAACATACAGTAAGACTTAATTCAAGTAATAGTTTTATTCAGTGAACAAGACACCAGCATGAAACAATTATGAGATTTGTTTACTGCAAGTTAATTGGACAGCTGCTGAAGTACAAGTTCCAGCTTGTTCATCTTGCTAAAAGAGAGTGAGAGTGCATAATGCAAAAGTATTCAAGGAGTCATCTGTATACAGATTAAATCTAAATATCACTCAAACTTTGTGGAAATCCTTAGAATGACTGGATTATGACATGCCAAGTTTTTGCATTTCTGAATGGTGGGGGCTTATTTTAATACGAAGGGAAATAGTCTGCACTCACTGCAAGTCTGTTAATTATTCACTATGTTATTGAGAGTTAATACATGTTAGCTGGGGGAAAATTACTATTTATATACAGTAATTTTCTCAGTTGTTTTCCTCTTCTCTTAGTTTAAGTCAGACTACAATAGTAATGACACTAAAGACAGTGTCCACCAGTAAAATAGTTTATGATAGAAAAATGTGAAGTATTTGAAAGACAGAAGCTTAACTCTTTTAATAAGGAAATGCTTTTTCAATCTGTTTCCACAATAATCTTCTGAAAACAGAAGCAGGGCCTTTTATGGGAGAGTAGTAAAAAAAGGCAAGATGGTAGTTATAGCCAGGGAATTGATATCTCACCTAATTTTGTTTGATTCATATAGATGTTATTCATTCTGATACTGTATAGGATAGAAAGAATGATACTGAGGGATAGGAGAAAGAGCTGCTAACAAGACAACACTCAGATAAGAGGACAGAGTCTGGGGCAGGAATTAGGAACATAATTACTATAATTTCTCAGACAAGACTCTCTCTCATTCTCAAAAAAGAAAGGGTTTGGGAGCACATTTAGACTTGCAAGATTAAGTTATTGTAACATTGCAGTAAAAGTAATATTGACCTACATGACATTGGATTCCTTGTCTGATCTACCTTGAAGGTCTGACAGTATCAAGAGACAGTACAGAAGTAAAAGTTTCACAGACTCAAGTCGTATTTAATACTTACAAAACAGTCCTGGAATTCTACCTCTTTAAAAATCCAGTGAAAACTAAAGGCATAGAGAATAGTATGGAATGTTGCTTTCAATGAAAAAAAATGTATGCAGGAAAATATACTAGTCAATCCATACAATGTGGGAGGGGGAATTGCTGGAATCCTGAACAGGGAGTACTTATGTTGCAATATTTTGTTGGGAACAATAGTGTTTAACATTAAATATGTTGTGTGATGCTGACTTACTCACAGCTGTTCCTACAGGCTGCATAAACAATTGATTTGAGTTCAGTCTCTGTATGCTAGCAGAAGGAAGTCATTGCCCTAAGGTTTTCACAACCATATAAATCACATTTCCAAAGAATCCAAGAGTGAACACAGCTCTTACAGAGTAGCAAGAGTATTTCAAGAGTTTTTATGAATGATTTCTGTAAATCTTGGCCTTTCCCACACTCTTCCTCCATCACTGTAGCATCAACTGACTTTACTAATCTCTCATGTGGATGTTGGAACAGCAATCTTCCCAGTGATATTGCAACTTGGCTTGAGTTCACAATTTTGAGGGATAGGATATCTACAATTGCTATGCTTCCTGGCAAAGAACCATTGCCCTTTGTTCCTTTCTAAGGAACAAAACAGTAATAGTAATTACAGTAGCCATGTTTTATTCCAGGTAAGGCTACAGTGTACCACAGTCTACGTAATACACACCAATCAACTGAAGAACATTTTAAAAGACAGTTATTAACATCTCCCTTTCTTAGCTTGTAAATCCAGATTAATTCTGGGGATAAACAACTTGGAATGCCTTAGACTGCCTTAGAACCATTCACTCTCATTCAGCATACCTAAAGGTCGGAGAATGTGAGTTTGCCTACCCTATTCTCAAGGTTACTCTTGTCTACATGTCTCCCTGGTCTTTTTCTCTGTTTCCTTTTCCAAGTCCAGCTTGCTACAGAAAAAGGGAGACAGATAGAAGATGTCACAACTGCTAAGTGCCAAACTAGATATGATATGATGTTCAGTTTCTACACATGGTTAATAATGGGCTGTTTTGTAAATAAAAGACAAGGGGGAGTAAGCAAGTACAAACAATTCTGCATTATTTCATTCAAAAGAACAATCTGTCTAGATTGCAAAAATCAAGATAGTTTTATGCTTTTCGAGTTACTCTCTTCATAACAAAATTAAATCTAAGTTTAGAGGGTTACTTAATTTTCAGTGCAGGAATAATACTAATAAAAACAGAGTTTTTATTAACCCAGTAATCTTTACCATTAAATATTTCTAGTAATCTTTACAATTAATCATTAACCAAGAGTTTCTAACTGCTGGACTTTGTGTGTCATCCAATTTCATTTTGAGCAACTAATGTTGCTATCTTCATCTTCAATCATGATGACAGAAAGCACATGTTACTTACCTCTGAATTCTGACCCTGTGATATTCTCACTCTTTATCTGCATTTTTCCTGATCAAATTTTTTTTTTAAAAATGGAATCATATCTTTGCATTTCAAAATCCATACCATGCAAGTTCTTGAACTCTGATTTGCTAGCTAATTAATCTCTCTGCACATATTTCAGACATAAAAAATTATGCTCCACCCAAAAATAAATCTGGAATGAAAATAAAAATATTGAAGGCCACCCTCTATCTTGCAATGTGCTGAGTGCTCCCAACTACTTAAGACTAACTACCGAAGGCAAGAAAACTAAGGCAAAAAAAGCTGCAAATCCAAGAGCAAACCCAAAAATCTGTGCCTATACCAGTATTTCTCAGTATTGACAATTTGAAGATATGTGGACTGAAATTCTTGGAATTCTGGGTGGGAAATTCTGGGAACTGAAGTCCACATATCTTAAAGTTGCTCAGATTGAGAAACAGTGACCTAAACAATAATCTCCTACCTTGCTTCCAGCCAATAGAGAGACAAAATGCCTTTGAGCATATTTTTGATCTAAAATATTCCTGACTAGGGAAATACATCTGAACATAATTATCCAGTTATGAATGTAGTACTCCTTTCTCTAGTATCTTTGAGCTTTTTAATCCCTATGGTATTTTAAGAAAACTTTATTTCTCTTTGCACAGCCATGTTCTATCTGCTTTAAAGAACACCCCCCACCCAGTCAGCACACATTAAGGCTACATATTCTCAAAAATGATTTGGAAGCAATGCCTCCAAATTTATTCTCATATAATGAGCAGCACCTCTCCTATTCATTTGTTCCTTCTATTTCCAATTCATACTTTAGAAACACAGAAAATAGATTTCTGTGGCATTTGGTCTAAATACTTTTCTGTTATGAAACTTCTAGTGAAGACATGGTCAGCTAGACATCCCTGAAGGAATGGGGACAGCATTATAATGGAGATTGGGGGCAAAGGGTGGATCCTCCTTGTTGAAATCTCTCTGGAGAGAGATTGTGAGATTGCCTACAGATATTCTGGACAGCTGCTCCTCATGAGTAGACTGCAGGAACCAAGGGTTTTGCAGTCAGGTGGTGAGTCAAGTGGCTGGAAGTTGAGAGATTTCATCTAAGTTCACAGT